>CAUYRT010012752.1:0-108225 GCA_963574885.1 Lepilemur ruficaudatus
CACTCTGGGAGGCCGAGGCGGGTGGATTGCTCAAGGTCAGGAGTTCGAAACCAGCCTGAGCTAGAGTGAGACCTCGTCTCTACTATAAATAGAAAGAAATTAATTGGCCAACTAAAAATATATAGAAAAAATTAGCCGGGCATGGTGGCGCATGCCTGTAGTCCCAGCTACTTGGGAGGCTGAGGGAGTAGGATCACCTGAGCCCAGGAGTTTGAGGTTGCTGTGAGCTAGGCTGACGCCACGGCACTCACTCTAGCCCGGGCAACAGAGTGAGACTCTGTCTAAAAAAAAAAAAAAAAACAAAACTGGTCCTCATCATGTTTCAGTTTGTTGTATTTGTCATCACTCAAAGAAATTGCTATTAAGGTGCTCCTCTGCCTCCACCCCCAAACCCCTCCCCCCAGAGAAGCTGGAGTTTCTTATTTGAATGCTGCCATCAAATGGATGGTGTTGCTCCTTGGTTAGCGATGGCATTATTTTCAGTTCAACCCACCAGTCATTCACTGGCTGTCATATCGTATTTGCCTAATTTTCTTCCTGATCTTCCTTGAATAGGACCAAACTTAAAACAATTTCTAGGGAAGAATATTGGGTCTAGAGCAAATAAATTTTTCCAAAGCTGAACCTCTGCCACTTTCTGAACAGTATTTCCCTGGAGGATTAAGTTTTTACTAAGGACTGGAGCTGGGAGATGGTGCCAGGTTGAAATGTGCCATGTGATGGAAAGAAGTGTCTGATATCTATAGCTAGACTTGATTTCTGGCCTTCCACTCTGTACCAGGACCCCTGCATTTCCTGGGTCTTGGTGCTGATACAAAAGCTGTTGCTACTAACCTCCCCTCCCCCCACCTCTCCACATTCAGTCTTTTCTAATCTGTCCTTTAAAAAATGTGGAAAAAAGCCTTTTCCTCTTAATTTGAGCCACAACACAATTAGAGTTTTTAGTAGTAACTTTTACCTAGAAAATTAATGGAAAATGAAAACACAAAAGTCTCAAGAGTCCAAACGCCTGATCCTGATCCAGATGAGTATGGCTTGTACATCTTATGGAGACACTCTAGTTCGTTTTCCTTACTTCAGGCCTGTGTGGGGTATCTTGTCTAAAGTACTCCTTTTTAGATCTAAGTAGGGCAGGGGTTGGCATAGTATGGCCGTGAGCCAAATCTGGCTTGCTGCCTGTTTTTGTAAAGTCATATTGGAACATAGCCACCTCATTTGTTTACATATTGTCTGTGGCTGCTTTCGTGCTACAATAGCAAAGTTGAGTAGTTGCAACAGAGACCGTATGGACCACAAAGCCAAAAATATTGACTCTGTGGCCCTTTGCAGAAAAAATTTGCTGACCTCTGATTTAGGGCATTTCTTCTTTTTAGTGCTTCCTTTAGTTCATCTCCTTCGGGAAAGGGAAATGGACTCTAATAACATCCCCTACCCACAAATAGGTTATTGTTAATAATTTTAGGGGTTTTTTTTGGACCAGCTAATGGACATCTTGTGTAGGTGAATTAAATGGTTGTTCTCTATAGCTCTATGTTAACATATGAGAACCTCACCCTAGTTGTACTGCAGTATGGCTGAGCTCGCATTCTTCTTGCCTCTTGTTAAAAGCAAGGTGTATGTAGAGGAGGTTGTTTTATACCTTTCTAGGCTAGTCTCTTGATGGCTGGCTTGCTTCTATTACAACAATAACCTTAGACTCTGCTGCATTTGTGGGAGCAAAACTCTGAGCTCATTCTGGGATATCGTTAGCCTTGAAATGGCTCTTAATTAGTATATAAATCTAATTTGACCTTCAAAGCTTTCTACTTTTTATTGATTTTTGTCTTCTGTTATACTCCAGCTAGCATACTCTGTTTTCACCATACCTGCTTTCTTGAGGGCTACTTGGATCTTCTGCTTTTATCTCTCAGCCTCTGCTGAGAGTTGAGTCAACACTTTCTTCTTGTCAACTGTGTAACATCCTTCTCTTTAAATTACATTATCTCTTCGTAGGTGCTCTCCTTTATTCTTCCTATGCTTTATCTGACCCACAAATAAAATCCTTGAACCTCTTTAATTTACTCATTTTATTTTATTGTTTATTTTTATTTTATTTTTTTGAGATGATATCTCACTCTGTCACCTTGGGTAGAGTGCAGTGGTGTCATCGTAACTCACTGCAACCTCAAACTTCTGGGCTCAAGTGATCCTCCTGTCTCAACCTCCTGAGTAGCTGGGACTGCAGAAGGATGCCATTACACCTGGTTAATTTTTTCTGTTTCTGGTAGAGACAGGATCTTGCTCTCATTTAGGCTGGTCTCGAACTCCTGGCCTCAAGCAATCCTCCTGACTGAGCCTCCCAGAGTGCTAGGATTACAGGCCTGAGCCACTGCGCCTGGCCTCCTTATTTATTATATTTGTGTTTATGTTTATGTGAATGAATTGCTTGCCTATGAAACTGTAAGTTTTGTGAAAATGCTTATTCTTCAATATTCTTTATAGTACCTAATATAGTATTAGGGAGTACTTTGTAAGAATCTATTCGCTAATTGATATCTCTTCCATCAAAGGTCTCCCAGCATTTGATTCGTCCCCTGATGGGCATGAGTCTGGCATTGCAATGCCAAGTGAGGGAGCTAGCAACATTGCTTCGTATGAAAGATCTAGAGATCCAGGACTACCAGGAGAGTGGGGCTACACTGAGCAGAGGTGAGAAGACATTCTTGGAGAGGTTGGGTGGGGAGTGATATAGATAGTCAAAGGGTGGAGGAGAGGAGAAGACTCATTTGCGTTAGAGAGGTGCCTCCCCCAGGGTGGGTGCTGGATACTGACCAGGAACTGGAGACTTAATACTAGGCAACACTTTTCTCTGCCATGAGTATCTGGCTAGAGCCCAAGTGACCAAAAAAGACATAACTGAGTCCAGATATGCCCTAAGCAATGGCAAGGAAGGACTTTTGTAAAGGGACCAACAGCTGTACAAAATTGTGTTAGAGCAACATGAACTTGGGAATTTCGGAAGTTGCATGGCCCCAACTTCAGAATAAAAATTCACTTTGACTTTTGTCTTTATGGCAAGAAAAACTCCTAGAGCAGATGCTGCCAATGAACCTACCACTTGTTGCTAATTGCCCTCTCCTCCCCCTGTTTGCCCACATACTCTCAACCCCTCTCCACTGGACTAAGTGTCTGGATGTTGCATCTTTCTCCTCTTTCCCAAGAAGTCCTGGGTTCTGTTGCCTTTCCATCTCATAGGTAAGAAGATCATCCTAAGACTCCTATTTCTTTTCTGTATCCTTCTCATTACAGATCGATTGAAGACAGAGCCATTTGAAGAAAATTCCTTCTTGGAACAATTTATGGTGGAGGTAGGGAATTTGTTACTTCTTTGTACAACTTTGCTTTACTTTGTCTTTCCGGGTGCCTGAGTGGCAACTTGTACTTTGGGTGTTAGGTGGCTTGTGTGGTTGGAAAGTCCTTTGTCTGAAACGGTTGCCTATACAAAGTCTGACAAAGCTTGAGATGTACATAGGGAGGATGGGGGAATAAGCGGGGAGTAATGTAAGAGGTGAGAGTGGGCTGATTAATACTTGAAAAACATCTCTGTTAAAGTACCTAGGGATTTCATTTGGAATTCTCTAACCTTGGAAAGCTTGGTTGACCAGTTGTTAAACTTTTGCTTGTTGAAATCTGGTCACAAGATCTGGACTGTAGAGCAGGAGGGTAGTCCTTATTACTTGTCCAGGCCCTTTCAGCATCCAACAGTAGAGGAAGGTAAAAAGCTCAGGCTACCATTTGGGGACTGTCTTGTGGGCACAGGAGGCTGTGGAAAATCACAGTGTTTATACAAGGGGACTGGCAAAGGAATGAATGGGGAGTAGATAATTGTGGCCTGTCAGAAGCTCCTGCCTAGGTTTCCCTTCTAAGGATTGAGCTTGGCCAAAAGAAACATCTATTAAATGCCAAAACGGGGAGTATTAATAATAGTGACCTTTGATAATACCAGTCAATGTTGATCTTCTCCTTCCCTAACTCTTTCGGGACTTATTGGTTGTACAGTTAGTACCTTAGTATTATTGCCCCATTTTTCTATTAATAATTATATATGTTACCCAAGTTGGTACTTTGTTATGTAAGTAAATAATGCAATGCTATTATATATAGATTATTCATATTTATGTCTTGTCTTCTAGGCTAATTTGTAAGCTCCTTGTGGACAGGGTCTGTGTCTCATACTTCTTCTGAACCCTAAATTAGTACTTTTCACAGGGCTAGACAGAAAGCAGGTGTTCTTGATTTGGAACCTTCTGTTCTGCCTCTGTACATTGACTGAGCTGAAAGGCTTGAGGTCTGAACACTAAGAGCAGAAGTGTGAGATGGGTGCTCAGCTGTGTACTGAAGCAATTGTGTTAGTAACTTTGGAGAAGGAGAACATAGATTGGTAAGTTGTGAATCAGAATAGGTGTCAAGTCTTTATGGGGAAGGAGAGACCATTAAACCTAAACTTGCAACAGAGAAAGGTTTCCTAGGCCATTTTTCTTTCAGACAGCTTCCCCTCTCTAAAAATGTTTTGGGTATTAAGGGAGTTACTGTAGGCTGGGAATGAGTACTATTTCTCTGCCTCATGCCCTTAGTTATACAATACATGGTTTCTTCTTAGCTGAGCAGAGAGGTCTCTTCCTGATTGAGTGTCTACATGCCTATCCAACTTGATTTCTTGACGTTTTTTCTGTGTACTTTATGCTTCATCCATATGGAATGACTTTTAATTTCCCCAAGTGCTGTTTTCTCTTGCCTTTATATACACATTCTTCTCTTTATCTAGACTGCTCAATGCCCTGGCCTTATCTACCTTGTAAACTTATATTACTCTTAAATGTCAGCTTCAGCTTTTTGGGAGACCTTTCTGGACTCTCCTGGTAAAAATAATCCTTCTTCCCTCCTACTATAGCACTTTGGTTTATATCTCTATTTTACCACTTATAACATTGTAATATTACTGTCTGTTTACAAGACTATGGCTTTCTCCTCCACTGATCTATGGACTCTTTGAGGCAAGGACCATGCTGAATGCATCTCTATAGCCCCAGCACTGGGCATCGTTCCTAGAAGTAAGTAGTAGGTTCTCAATAAGTTTGTGGATGAATATTTTGATAAATATATGCTAGGGGGATTTTATGCCAATTACAGCAGTGTGGCCTGTGGATATGGTGTTGCTTGTTACACCTATATTTGGGGTCTTCAGTTATTCTCATGGTTTATTTTGCAGCTTTGGATAAATCACTTCTCTCAGAGCTGCTATTTTCTCATTTGTAAAATTGGAAGCTCATCTCTTTCATACTATTGGGGTGGGAGGGAGCCTCACAGAATTGAATGAGAAAGCATATATTAATAGAATCCAGGTGTTAGCACAGGAAGGGTTTTTTTGGAGCCAACTACTTCAAGAGTACTGGTCCTCTAGGTTCTGGTTGGGGCAACCTCATAGACTTATAGAATTTTATTATATCTGGAAAGGATCTGAGAGATAGTTGTAGCTTTCCATTTTATAGATGAAGAAATAGAGCCTCAGCCGGGCGTGGTGGCTCACGCCTGTAATCCTAGCACTCTGGGAGGCAGAAGCAGGAAGATCGCTCAAGGTCAGGAGTTTGAAACCAGCCTGAGCAAGAGTGAGACCCCGTCTCTACTAAAAATAGAAAGAAATTAATTGGCCAACTAAAAATACATAGAAAAAATTAGCCGGGCATGGTGGCACATGTCTGTAGTCCCAGCTACTCGGGAGGCTGAGGCAGGAGGATTCCTTGAGCCCAGGAGTTTGAGGTTGCTGTGAGCTAGGCTGACCCCACGGCACTCTAGCCCGGGTAACAGAGTGAGACTCTGTCTCAAAAAAAAAAAAGAAAGAAATTGAGCCTCAGGAGGTTAAGTGAATTGCCTAAGGTCATGTAGCCATAGCTATATGTTTAGGACTTCCCATATTTCTTGACTCACAGTCTAGGATCATACCTGTTTTGTTTCACTGCTTTAACTGGTTGTGCACAACAGTTAGGGGAGACATAAGGGCTAGTGTAACATGGAATTCTTGTGACCTCTGTGGTCACTGCACTGTCCTCGGTATGTCCTGCATAGCTGCTAGAACTGAAAGGTTTCCTATGGGGGCTGTAGAACTTCTTATGATTAGTCTATCTTTTCAGTTACTCTGCTTGCCGGGGTCCTACAAACAGGATACAGAAGGGTCATGGGGTCACCCAGGACTGAACTGAAAGGATATGCCATCAAAATAAGCAACACAGAATAGGAAGATAAACAAACCAGGGAGAGAGCTCGGGATGAAGGCACAGGGGGGCCAGGGCTGATGTCAGAGGGCCATGCGGTCATTGCTTGGGGTCACTTTTTTAAAATTCTCACTGGGATTATTGCTAGGGAAGGGGTTGTAGACATAGGGCAGAGGGAGCAGTAGGGCTGACAGGTTTCTAGGATACCAAGGTTAGGAAAAATAAGAATTGAATGGGGATTACTTCCCTACATTTGGTCCTTTTGTTTTTTCCCTCCCCCTAAGAGTCTCTGATTTCTCACTTCCAAGGAACTCAGGGAGGCCAATCAATCATGGCCTAACTATATGGAGAATACTGGCAATATCAGTTCAAATCAGGGCTGGGTGAGGTGGCTGTTGGCATCATCCTTATATAGGGCAAGATCCCCATATAGAGCACTTCCTAGGACTAGGTTGAGAGGCACCTTTAGGTGCGGAAGAAGAGTCAGGGAATTGGGGACTGTTCTCATATGGCAGTAGGAACCGTATTAAAGAGGAAGTTTAGAATGAATGGGCTGGCGTAGCCCATTCTCAGTCTAGTCCACTGGAGGGAGTTCCTTCCCCTGGCCCTGCCCCTGCTTCACTTTCTCCATCTGGTTGCCATCAGGCTGTGTGGCTGCTGGCGGGCTCTTTATTTATTTATCCCAGTGTAATGGGGTGAGGAGGGAGCTGGCCTAAGGCTGGCATTCCGAGGCTGTGCCACTGAGCCACAGGCGGTTTGCATGGGTGTGTGAGTCACTGGGGCTGCATGCTGCTCAAACCAGATGCAGCCAGGCTCAGGGACAGGAGGCAGCCCAAAATAGAGCCCCGCCCTCTACAGCTGGCAACCCCTGGCTAGGAATCAGCCCTTGACACCGAAACCTGGGCAGTTGCGTGAAGTTGGTTTCCTTTGGGAGGGGGCCCTTAGCAGAGAGAGCAAGATTTTGCAATTCTCTCCTTCTCTCTTCATAGGAGAGTATTCAGCATAGCAATCATCCCTACTGCTGCCTTCTGAATGCCTTATAAGACTTAAATAATCTGTTCAGTATAATATCTTAGCCAAGAAATTTGGGGGCTATAGTTAACATTGATTTGACTCAGCATCCTAAATGTAGCCATGGTCGTTACATCCTGTCTAGTTTTAGTTACTATCTTCATCCCCTGTCTGGTTGCAGCTTGATTCTGGAGCAGATACTTCAAGCTATGAACATATTCATTGCTGCTTTTATAAAGCTAGAGATTACATCAAAGACACCTGGGGAAGATGGGCAGCCCTTTAACCTGAAAATTGCCATCCTGTTAAGTTCATTCACAGATAGTTCTACTTGCTTTCCTTGGCTGGCTCTCCATCCTTTACCTGCCCCATAAACGTGAGTATTACCCAAGCTTGTGTCCTTGGTCCTTTCACCCTTCACTTTCCTTTTTTCTGGGTTGTCTCATCCAGACCCCAGTGTCAGCTATCATTACACCACTGAGTACCAATTTTATATCGCCACTGTGTTTCAGGCTGATACTTCTTTCTGCGTATTTGACATTTCTATCTAGATATCCCATATATACCACATCCTAAACATGTCCAAAATGGGCTATCTACCCCCCAAACCTATTTCCCTTATCCCTTATATTCCTTACATTGGGGAATTGTACCATATTCATTCAGTTTTCTTCTCTTCTCTTCTCTCTCTCTCCCCTCTCTTTTCTTTTCTCTCTCTTTCTCTTCCTTCCTTTCTTCTTTCTTTCTTTCTTTCTTTCTTTCTTTCTTTCTTTCTTTCTTTCTTTCTTTCTTTCTTTCTTTCTTTCTTTCTTTCTTTCTTTTTCTGTCTTGCTTTCCTTCCTTCCTTCCTTCTTTCTTTCTCCTTCCTTCCCTCCCTTGCTTCCTTCCCTCCTTCCCTCCCTTTCTTTTCTTTTCTTTTCCCTCCTTTCCTTTCCTTTCCTTTCCTTTCCTTTCCTTTCCTTTCCTTTCCTTTCCTTTCCTTTCCTTTCCTTTCCCTTTTTCCTTTCCTTTTTCCTTTCCTTTTTCCTTTCCTTTTTCCTTTCCTTTCCTTTCCTTTTCTTTTTTTTCTTTCCATGGGTCTCACTCTGTTTCCTAGGCTGTAGTGCAGTGGTATAATCATAGCTCACTGGAGCCTTAAACTCCTGGGCTTAAGCTATCCTCTGGCTAATAAAAAAATATATATATTTTTTTTTTGCAGAGATGGGAGACTCGCTGTGTTCCTCAGGCTGGTCTCAAACTCCTGGGCTCAAGAGATCCTCCCACCTCAGCCTCCAAAGTGCTGGGATTATAGGTGTGAGCCACCATGCCTGGCCATCCCTTGTATTTTTTAAATTTAATTTTATTTTCATGGGCACCTGTCCTGTGACATCCATTCAGTTTTCTAAGCTAGAAACTTGGGAGTCACCCACTTTCCACTTTGTCCTTACTTCCAAACCCTAACTTATCACCTGTTTTTTGAATCTACCTTCTTCTGTATTCTAGCTTCTGTTGCTTTAGTTTAGCTACTCCTCCCTCCCTCCCTTTTTTGGCTTGACCGTGCAACAGCCTCCTAATTTGTCTTCCTGACAGTCCTCATTCTCCTCTAGTTGAATTTGCAGTTATGTCAGAGTGATCTCTTCAAAACAGAAACTTGATTATGTCACTTCCTTGCTTAAAGTCCTTTAATAGTTCCTAGTTGCCTGCAGGATACATTTCAAACTCCTTGCATGCCACACAAGATCATTTGTGATTTGGTCCTACTGACCTCTTTAGCCTGATCCTCTGTCACTTTACTGTAGCACCCTGTACTTTTCTCATACTGAGGCACTGACAGCTTCCTGCTTGTACATATCTTTATCTGTTTGCCTGGTATTCTATTTTCTCTTGTCTTCATGGCAAACTCCTGTTCAACGTGCCAAATATCTATGGGCTTTGTCCCTTTTGTGAGTCTTCTGTGACAATTTTTACGTTCCTTAGTCTGCTCTTCTTCCTCTGCCCTATCCTGCTATTTCCCACAGCCCTCTATACCTACCTCTTCCATAGAATTTTTCATAAGGGAAGACACAGATGTGAAAAGGAAGGGTAGAAAGGCATGGGACAGTTGAGTTGGCTGATCCTTTCCCATTTAGGTTTTTCTATTACAATGCGTGTCAATCCCTGCTCCTCAATATGCTTTCTTAACATAGTGTCCACACCACAACTTTCTGTTTTTCTTCCTATCTCCGTTGTTGTTCTTTCTTTGAATCTATTGCTGGTTCTTTTTCTCCCTTACCTCTTACTGTTGGAGTTGTCCCAGGACTCAGTCCTTGGTGCCCTTATCTTCCCCCTCTCACTCCTTTATTGATCTGAACTAGTGCCATGGCTTTAAATACCATCAGTTGATGAATTCCAAATTTACACTTGATCTTAGCCAAAAAGCCAAGAAACAATTGAATGCCAAATTCAATCTTCATTCTAGACTTTATCCTAAAATTCCAGACTGCCTTTTCAACCTTTCCATGAGGGAGTCTGATAGACACCTTAAACTAAACATGTCTAAAACTGAACTCCCAATCTTGTCTCCAGATTTGCCTCTCCAACAACCTTCTTCCATCTTAGTTGATGGAAACCTCATCCTTTCACTTGCTTGGGCCAAGAGACCTTGGAGTCATCCTGATGCCAGTCCTTTTATCACATCCTACATCCAGTCCATTAGGAAATCCTGTTGGCTCTGCCTTAAAAATATATCCATAATCTCACCGCTGCTGCTACCACCCACAATGGTCTGAGCCACCATCATCTCTTACCTGCATTATGGCAGAAGGCTTCTTACTGGTATCCTGCTGCTATTCCTGTCCCTTGCTGGTCCATTACTAACAAATCAATCTTATTAAAACATAAGTCACATCATGATACTCTTTGCTCAAAGCCCTTTACTGGGTAACATTCTACTTACAGAGTAAAAGCCAAAGACCTTCCAAAGGCCCATAAGGCCCTAAATGATCTGGACTCCATTACCTTTCTGCCTCATCACCTGCTACTCTCTCCCCACCTCTCTCCACTGCAGCCACACTGGCCTCTTACTGTTTTTCTAGCACTCTAAGCATCTCCTGCCTTAGGCCTTTACACTGGCTGTTCCCTCTGCCTGGAATGCTCTTTCTTAAGATATTTGTGTAGCCAACTCCCTCACTTCCTTTAAGTCTGTATCAGATATTATCTATTGCTGTGTAACAAATTACCCTAAAACGTAATGGCTTAAAGTCACAAATGTTTATTATCTTGTACAGTTTTTGAGGGTCAGGAATCTAGGAGTAACTTGGTAGGATGATTCTGCCTTAGGGTCTGTCATGAAGTGGCAGCCAAGATGTTAGCTGGTAATGCAGTCACTGTAAGGTCTGCAAGCTCTCTCAAGTGACTATTGGCAGGAGGTGCCATTTCTTTGCCACATGGCCTCTCCATAGGGCTGCTCACATGCCATAGCCCTGGCTTCCTCCAGAGCCAGTGATCCAAGAGACAGAGAAAGAGAGACCAAGACTGAATGGAGCAGCAGCCCTTTTATAACCTAGTTTCAGAATGACATTCCATCACCATCTTGCTGTATTCTCTTTGTTGGAAATGAGTTGCTAAGTCCAGTCACACTTTAGCAAAGGGTAATTAAAGTCCACCTCTTAAGAGGAGGTGTGTCAGAGAATTTGGGAACATAACTACGTAGACTACATCCAACTACAATAGACTACAATAACGTCTCTGTTCAAATGTCACCTTCCTGATGGGGTTTACCTGGACTACTGTATTTACAGCTGTAAGCCATATCCCTGCCCCTCTGCACCTGGCATTCCTCTTTCACTTTACCACGCTCCACTTTTTATTTTTTCCATAGCACCTATTTTCCAACATATTTCCATAAAATTTACTTATTTTATTTTATTATATTTATTGTTTATGGTCTGTCTCCCCTCTGCTAGAATGTAAGCTCAATAAGGACAAAGATATATGTTTTGTGCCCTGGTCTATATCCTGAGTGCCCAGAACAGTGCCTCCACACATAGTAGGCACTCAGTAACTATTTGTTGAAGGGATGAAGGAATCATATCTTCCCACTTTTCTTTATTTTCCCCATCTTATGAACAGGACATCAAATGATCACCTGTTGGTAGACTAGGGAGAAGCCCTGCATATAAATAGATGAGTAGTCTAGGGACAAGTTATTGTATCACCATTCTATTACCTGCCTTGTTTCTTTCACACTTATGAGAGGTAATCCCAACTTTGGGATGAAGTGTAAACCTTGACTCTTTTGTTATTGAGAGATCCCAGAACCCCCTTTTTTAGAGCCAGTTAATAGATTAACACCTCAAAAGACAAAGGAGTAAGTACCTAACAAAATCCTGGAAAGAAAATTAGTCATAGAGCCATAAGGGCTCTACTTCTACAGTTTAAAAGACTGCCCCTTTACCATGTGCCTGTTATTTATTATGTGGTGGAAGGCACAGGATTCAGAGTATGTTTTTTTAGTATCCTTTGTGAGCATCATAAAGATGGATAAGTCAGCTGAGTGTAGTGGCTCATGCCTGTGATCCTAGCACTTTGGGAGGCCAAGGCGGGAGGATCACTTGAGGTCAGGAGTTTGAGAGCAAGAGCAAGAGCCCATCTCTACTAAAAATTGAAAAAATTAACTGGGCATGGTGACATGTTCCTGTAATCCCAGCTACTCAGGAGGCTGGGGCAAGAGAATCGCTTGAGCCCAGGAATTTGAGGTTGCAGTGAGCCATTGCACTCTATCAGGGATGACAGAGCAAGATTCTGTGTAAAAAAAAAGGGTAAGTCTAGATGCATGAGAATGAGAATATACTCCCTACCATTGTGTGTGTCAGTTCTCTGACCTAGAGAAACCTGCAGTTAATTCATTCTTTCAGCATTCATTATAGTGTACATGTGCAATACCAAGTTCTATGAGCATATAAGGTATGACAAGATTGTCATCAAAGAGCTCATAGTGCTTAATGAATGATAATAAGGGCCATAGTAGTGGAGTAATTAGAAGAAGCTTCCTGTAAAAGGCAGGACTTGAACTGGACTTGAATGCTTGGTTTAGGTTATGAGAGGGAACTACATGGAAGGCATTTTAGGTGGGAAGCACACGGGAAAAGGATGCAAAATAAGAATAAAAGTGGGTAAGGATTAGGAGAAAATAAGGTTAGCAAGATAATAACTTGAGGCTAAATTGTAGGGCCCTTAAATGCTTAGCTGGAGGGTCAGTATTTTATTCTGAAAGTATTTCTCAGTTTTTTCTTCCTGTAACATTTATTTGCCCATTTTAGTCCAGTTATTAACATCTGTCATTATGTGTAGTTATTCTAGCACAGGGACACATTCCCTAGGAAGAAGATGGGGCACTTCCTCCTCGCAGTTATTAATTACTGTTGTCAGTGGAAGCCATTGAAAATTTTTACTGAAGAATTGACATATGAAGGTGATCTTTTAGGAAGATCAGGCTGTCAGGAGTATGCCTATGTGATCTGAAGAGTAGCAATGCCATTGACAGAATAGAAAAATCATGAGGAGGGGACAATTAAATCTAATCATGGGCATACGAAGAAATGGTTTTCTTTGCTTCAAATACAAATCTACCATTATTTGAGCTCTGGAATGAAAATCTCCAGAGAGGAAGGGATGGCTGCACATGTTTCTCAACTATATTTCTTTCGAATTCTGCCTTCTTTGGGATTTTCTCACTGTGATTGCTGTAGTAAATATTGAGCCCTGTTACCAGGGTCACCAATTCTTTTCTTTTGGGCCCCAAAATAGCTGAAAGGCCTCTTTCTTTATTTTCCTTTTACAAAACTCCGTAAGGGCTTATACTTTCAAAAGAAAATTTATTAAAATTTTGGGGGAAAACAAAAAGGAAATCAATATAGAAAATACAAATGGGATAAAATTACCCATTACCAAGGGATGGGTTTCTGATTCTAAGAATCCCAATAGTGAAAGACTTTCTCATATCTCAAATTCAGCTATTATAAATTCAGATTCCTATGGGGACCAGGCATATAACATAAATATGTATATCAGGCCAGCTATAAGACAATAGAAAGTTATAGGGGCCTGTGAAAAATGAAATCATGCATGCCCCTGTATCTAAACCCAGATAGCATAGCACAGTTTAACAGACTCTGCTCCAAGGGTTGTGTGTCTTACTTCATCCAAAGGAAGTTACCAACTCTTCTAAAATGAAAACTATTTTTTTCCTGTGTTTTGCTCCACAACGTCTATTAGTCTTTCATTTGGTTTGAATCTGCAGTCTGATAAATTTATTTGGTTCAGATTTTA
Organism: Lepilemur ruficaudatus; assembly: GCA_963574885.1. Lineage (NCBI taxonomy): Eukaryota > Metazoa > Chordata > Mammalia > Primates > Lepilemuridae > Lepilemur > Lepilemur ruficaudatus. Next base: position 13,548 of record CAUYRT010012752.1, read on the forward strand.
TTTGTAAGGTAGTGATGATTGATGTCTTATTTCTGGTAAATATCTAGCCTAACCCGTAAGCTTCATGTATCTCTGGAGCATTTTGCGATGATTCCCTCCTCTTTTCCTTAGAAGAGGAAGTGTTTCATACAAGTCCATTCAGTGTACTATGACCATTTAACAATGCCATAGCCTCGTTTATAAAACAATTCTGTAGCCTGATTTATAAAAAAATCAATGGCTTATTTATAGAGTTAATTTAAAAACATAAATGAAGATCTTTTTCACATACATGTTGAATTTAAATTGATTATGGGATATACAAGTGGGAATGCTCAGGAAAGAGTTGAAAGAGTAGGTTGAAGCTTGGGTTGAACAAAGGACCTACAGAAATAGATTTGGGAATCTTCTACAGTGGAGCGCTATTTGAAGCTGTGCTCCTCCTTGAATGCAGCTTTTGTTGGGAAGAGCATTGAGAAAAGAGTAAAGGCCCAATGACTGGGATTTGAGGAGCAGTCATAAAAGGAGCGAGTGATGGAAATGTGAGACAGGAAGAGATTAGCCAAGAAAGGGGAACTAACAAACATAAAGTCCATACCGTATGTGTGCTAGACACAGTGCTAGGTGCTTTATCTAAGTTACAACTTTTAATCCTTCCAACAAACCTATGAGTGAGGTGATATTATCTTCATTTTAAAAATAAAGAACCAGAGGCTCTGGGGTGAAGTAATTTAATTTGCTTAAAGCCGTTCAGCTGATTTGCCCATATTTATCTTGACTCAAATCCACTGATGCTTTCATCAGTGGGGAAGGCTATCCACGGTGCCACATGCAGGAGAGACATGAAGAAAATGGATGATTGACTGACAGAGAAAAGATCATAGGCAATTCATGATCTTGGGCAATAAGGCAGATTGCATCTCAAATAACTTTAGTAGTTAAAAAAGGATCAATTGACAAGGCAACTGAGACAATGAATGTAGAACTCTGACCAGAGACATTTCACAATGAAAAGGAAATGAGAGATAGCTGGAAGTGGCGTCAGCAAAACAAGATGAAAAGACACATGTGTTTGAAGGCAAAAAGGCAATGGAAAAGGAGAAATTTATACTGGTGAAGGGAAACAGGTAGTGAGAATGAGGGTCTGTGGAGTCGAGCAAAGTGGAAGGATTAGTCCTTCCTCTGGGATTTGCAGATGGCATGAAGGGATGGGCGATACTTTGAAGATAGATGACTAGATTACTACATGCTTCCACCCTCTTTCCCCAGGAGATGTATGTAGCCTTTTCATCCAAGAATTTTAAAGTCCCTTCCAAGGGCATTCAATCCCCCTTAAAAAGAGGTTCAGATGATTACATGACCTCTCTGTTACGACAGAAATAGTGAAATGGATAGAAGTAAAAGTATAAGCTATCTTCTTTTCCTCTTCTGAATGAACTCCCATAAGGCTTTGTATCTTTCCTATGTCACTTATCACTTTTGCCTTGTATAACATTAATAGGAATGCGGTCATCTCCCCTGTGAGCTTATAGAGTCCTTAAGGCAGAACTATCTTGTTCATTTTGTTTCCTCTTCTAAAGCTACCTCACTGCCTTGTAGACAGGGCGTATACAATCAGTGGTTGTAGCTTAAAGGTCTTGACATTAGAGGAGTCTCTCACATTGGTACATGTCTCTGGTTATAGAAATTAAGAGAGAGAAAAAAAGTATCAAACAACTTACCTTTAAGTTTTACCTGGTCTGTTGGCTTCATAATTTTAATTTTACACGTAAAGCGTTCTCTTATGGCTAATATTTTTTTTGCACAGTGAGCCACAATGAAAAGTGAGAGTTCTATCAAGACTGAGTCCTGTAGGTTGGCAGCACAGCTGTCCAATGTTTAGGAAATGGGACTGAAGGATTCTTGGGCATCCTCGGTATCTCCCATAAGGGAACTATTAAGGGAGAAATTGCCAGAAGGTCTCAGGAAGAGTATTTTTCATTCAGGGTGGGAGATCTTTGGTCTATTTGTTTTTCTCTTTATAAGCTTCAACTCTATGTGGGCGGTACTTCTTAAGCAACATTGAAGATAATAAACATGGTGGAGTTGTACTTAAAAGTTAAAACATGCTTTCTGCCCTTGAAAGATGCACTTTTGAGGGACATTAGGCCACTGGAATTTATAAATCTACACAAATATTTATATAATCATGAAATATATGTATTACCTGAGAGGAGGAAGATGGGATCTTGGATACCAGGATAGTTTGGGAAAGATATTTCTGGAAGAGGTCAATCTTGAGCTCAGAGCTCGGAGGGATATTGTGTGGTGAATACCTGCTAAAGGAAAAGACACAACTAGCTATTTTATTAAGTTACACAATCTGTGGGATTTTCCTAAGATGTGGTGGTTTGAAGGAATCCTTCTAAAGCTCTTTGGCTTGTGTTAATCGTATGCTTGAAGCCTGAGCAATTCTAATGCTATAGGTTGCCCTCTTGGAATCTTTTACTCCAGAGAACCCATTCAGATTTGGTGTGGGTAAAGCGAGCAATGAGGAGGAACTTTGAGGTTGGATGATAATACTGCTTGATTGAAAGAAGTAGTAGCTGATGGAGACTGCATCCTGTTTTCTGCAGCACCCAGGAGCTGGGGGAAGAGCAGTGAATGTAGTGAGTACATAGGAGATGCAAGTCTCAAGCAGGGTATTTCCCCAAAATTTGGGGTAATCTCTCAAACTGAGGTAAAGAAGAATCAATAGTTATTGATTAGCTATCTACAGAAGTGACCCCTCCAACAGTTTGTAAACATCTTGCTTATAAGACTAGGTTACACTCTTAAGGGCCTGGGCTAGTACCTCAAAGAAGGAAATTGCAGAATCTGAAATAGATTAGAGCCATAGAATTTATGAGCTTGAAGGGATTTTATCAATTTAAAGATATAAGAAGCCATTTTGTTTCACTTATGAGGAAATTAGGGTCCACAAGGACAAAAGAAGGCTTATATAGACAAACAGTTGTAGAATTTGGCATCAGGGCTCAGGACTCTCACCTTCTAGTCCAGTATTCTTCCATCGGGTGTCCCATTGCCTCACTACCTGTTACACAGCAACACTTGGAACTTTCTGTGGGCAGTAGGCAAGATTGAGACCAATTTGTGAACAATATAGAGATCTAACTTAAAAGATAGGAAAGTGAGTCAAGGCTAGAGAACTATGGCTCCTCTCTCGCTCCACATCACTTTCTTGCAACTCTTGGTCTTGTACACCTCTAGGCTCTTATAAGCAATTATAGAAAAGCTGTTATGTAATTAATTCATGATGGTTGAGGAGATATACTAACAGAGGAACAGAGTTGTATAGAATCCAGAAAAAGAAAAGCCAAGGAATAACTATTAATTAATTTAATCAGCACAATGCCAAAGCAATAATATAGTAGAACAGGATGAATGTCTAGTTTGTGCAAAGTATATGAACTGTCCCCTAAAGCTATTTGCTGATTTTTGCCTTTTTTCTGTGTTTAATAAGTGGCACTCAGTATTTATTCAGCTTCCCAGGAAAAAGTAGCTGAAGATATTTCGGGAATAGACTTCACCTTGTAAACTAATAAACTGGCATTTTAACTTTGAAATTAGTCTCTTATGATTTTTAGTTAGTATCAGTCAATCCTCTAGAGTCTGGTCATCCCTAAATGAACTAATGAAAACTAAGCTAGAGACTCTGGACCTTTGGTGATCCCTGCTATGTATAGACTCCCCATGAGGTGCTGCCTGAACAGCCATGCAGGGTCTTTCAAACCATGTACCTGTCTATTTCCCTCCCCCAACATGTCTTACCAAAACACTGAATACTGAGGACTCCTCTGGCACCATCTTAGAGTATCAAGCTGTGTTTAAAAGCATCCACAGACAAGTATTTGGAGAGTGCTTACTGGGTGCTGTGCCTTTTGTTCAGTGCAATAAGTAGACTTGACCATACAGCCCACTTCATTGAACCTGATATGTACAGAAAGAAGTCTTCCCTTCAATTCTGGGGCTTTGCCCGGCTGGAGAAGCCCTTTGGATGGCGTGTGGGAGGTATGGAAGTTCTAACTTGGAAGGGATCTCTTTAAGAGCTCTCTAAACTTGTAACTTCCCCTTCTTTAATTTCAGCGGCCAGTGAAAGAGGGAAATATTGATGCCCTTTTGCCTCTCTTTGTTTTCTTACAGCCATTTTAGGAAATTTAGTGTCAGAGGACTTCCCAGAGTTTCATTCGTCTGATCTAGAGAGCCCTAATACATCAGAGTTTGAGAACTAGTTATAGCTGTACTGACCTGGTCAGAACCACCTGGGTGGACCAGCAGAGATATACAGACCAGTAGCCCCTCTCTCCTAAAACTGCTTCTGAGGCCTCAAAGCCTGAATCAAATGGCCATTATACTGACTTCATATTGGGGCTCAGAATGTCAGTTTTCAGCCTGTCCTCATATATAAGTATAGGTCTCTCTAGATATAAAAAGTCAGAGTCTGTAAGTTGCTTTTTTTTCTATACCTCCTTTCATAGAACGAACTAATGAGATGCATATCATTAAAGGCCTGATGTTTTGTGGGACAGAGGCTTTTAAACTGGATGTGCCTGGCTTATCCAGTTATGGCAAATATTTACCAAAAAAAAAAAAAAAGGGACATACCATATAAAATTAGAGTTCTGAAAATAGTACTGAGAAAGGGAGAAAGAGAAAAAAAAAAAAACAGGACAGAAAATACAGGCCAGCCTGTTTGGGGAAAAGGGAAAAAGAGATAAAATGAGAGAAACCTCGGCAGTAAAAACAGCATCTTGGTAAACAGACTATAAAAAAAATTGTGACCTGCTTTCTGGCAGCCCTGGCGGCTGTCGAGCGGGTAAAGGTGGCGGAGCTGGCGTCTGTGTGGACACACGGTGCCCGGGGCGCACGGCTCCCCTGGCCGCGCAGGGCGTTAAATTTAGCCACATAATGATGGGCCTGAGCAGCAGCCTCTTGTTGACCACACCATAATTACTGCTTCACTTTATGAATTTTATTTTGCTTATTCTGTTTCCTCCTTCTTTGGCATGAAGGAGGCCTGGAGTGGGGGGAGTCCCGCCTCCACATCCCTCTCCTTACAGGACAAATTAGTCTTCATAGAAACTTGGGCCATCAGGGTAAAGAGTAAGCTCCTTGATTAATCAGAGAGGGAGGAAGGTTTGCTGGTCCCCAAGGCTCTTGATTTGTCATAGTAAAGTCATAAGTGAGACTTGCTAGCCCTGCTTCTCAGAGTTCTTGGAAAAAGTGTCCTGAAGTTTTTGATTCTAGACAGCACTCTCATGTGAGTCTGAGAGGTTGAGACTCTTACTCTGTTTATACCTCAAAGGGCTAGGCTCCTAGGTGGTGTGGGATTTTTTGGTCTTTGGTCCTAAGCTTCCTAGCTAACTCCTTGGAAGTTTAGTTTTGACATTCTGCATCATGAATGGGGGCATTGTTTTATACATTTTAGTCTTGGTGATAACTGGGTTCTTGATGCTGAGGATCTAGTGTAATCAAGTGACTCTGTTCAGATAACATAGAAATAGTTGTTCAGAATAGTTGAGGTTGTTGAAACCTCAAATATTATTCTTCTTAGGCACTTGGCTAGATGCTGATCTTCTTGGGTTTAGTTTGCTAGAGCATACCATGGCCTTTGTTGGAGTGGTATTCTGAGGCTTAACTTTACCTACAACTCTAGGGAAGGGGCCAGAAGCCCTTGCTCTCAGGCCAAACCATAGAGAAAGTAGGCTGTAGAAAGGGCATTAGAAGAGTTGTATAGACTAGGTACTGGGTCATGGGGGGTGAAGTTTTTGAAGAGTGACGTAGGTTGGCAGCTGCCTATGGCCCCATAGTGGCTCTCAAACTGAGGAAACGGTGGAAAAGGAAAGGCAAACAGGGATTGTGGTCAGGGTACTGGCTTGTTGGTCATTGGCCAGGACTGTCCTATTTGTGTGTCAGAGGTGGTTGGGCTCCTCCCGAGGCCAGGCAAGAACGTGTCAAGGAGAGGCCTCTTGCAGCTCCTGTTTTCCCAAAACAAAGGAAACTCCTTGCATTGCTGGAAGTCGCGTGCTTGGATGCTGAGTTTGTTATTGCCTGATAACCTGGCCACCAACTTCTGCCCTCCTCTTCACCCCATACAGTCAGTGGCTTAGTGGGAGCAGCTTCCTGTTCCTCATCCTAGGCAGCAGATTCACTCTCTATTGTGCCCAGAAGAGGTAAAAAAGAAGAGAATGAGCTTTCCTACCCCCAGACCTATCCTCTTCTCTTCCCTTCTAGAAACCTTCTAGAACAGTGCTTTTCAAAGCAATCCAACATATCTTATGTGCATAACTAATATGCAGCATGTACTATCTGTGACTGACCGTACAGGTTCAACAATGCTCAAACTGTTTTATACCCTGTTCATTGAGATAAGCCCTCTGAACATGTGTTTGGATGTCCTGGCAATGTCAAATTGCTATAGAAGTTTTTAAATGCTTACAGTTTCTATACTTACCCTCAACATGGGCTAATTATAAAGAGTTCACAGACTGGCACCAATTTGCAGATCATACTTTGAATGGCATTGTTCTAGAACCTTAAGACCTACTGAGTTGAGCTATTTCCTATTGGATTTAGAGGTCTTACTCTAAACCTGTTCAGAGAGGATGAGTAGAGAAAGGAATTCTTAAGGAAATTTCAGGCAGTAAGAAGTAATTTGATATCAATTGCCAAGTCACACCAAAGAGTTCTGACACTAAAGTGGATGGTTAGACTAAAGGTTTCTTCCCCAGTGCCAAGGTTCTTTAATTTTTATTTATTTATTTATTTTTTATATGAAAAGGGGGAGTTATGAGGAGAGGGGTTCGAGATGAGTCTCTGTCACCCTGGATAGAGTGCAGTGGAGTCATCATAGCTCACTGCAGCCTCAAACTCCTGGGCTCAAGAAATCCTTCTGCCTCAGCATGCCGAATAGCTGGGACTGCAGGCATATGCCACCATGCCCAGCTAATTTTTCTATTTTTTGTAGAGATGGGGTCTTGCTCTTGCTCAGGCTGGTCTCGAACTCCTGAGCTCAAGCAATCCTTCTGCCCCAGCCTCCCAGAGTGCTAACATTACAGGCATGAGCCACCAACGTGCCTGGCCAAGGTTCTTTAATTTTAAGGTTAGTTAAATGGTAAGGCCAAGAGATAAAGTTAATGACCATGATGATTTTCCTGTAGGGTATTGATTCTAGACCTTAAACTGTAGCTCTAGAGGGCTTTATGAGATAAGGAAGAAAGAAAAGGAATGGATGTTTTCATAGAGTACATTTGCTAGTCTGTCATTATCATCTAGATATAAAGCCTTTCTCATGCAGATTGATCACCTGTTTGGTCAGCATTATCTTAGTTAGGATGCCACCATATTGTTTCTAGAGATTGAGAGATCTTGGATCATGGGGAAGAGTAAATATTGGGAGAGTTGGTGGAATTCAAGAAAGAGATAAGAAATGGGCCTTGGATTAGAAATGTGGATTATTGTCAGGGTTACTTGACAGCCCTATTTGGAGGATGCTGGTGAGGGATATTATTAAAGAAAGGAGACAAAACCCCAGGTCAATAGGACAGCTAGTTGGAAAGGACTTGCCACATACTCAAAGGTTTTTCTTTGCTGGAGAGAGAGAGGAATAAGGGGAGTGAGAGGAAACATTGGAAAGCAAACCAAGAATTTAAACAACTGGAGAGTTCCGTGAGGAAGGGAATGGGATCTGCTGGTTCCATGGAAAGAAAGGAAGTAGGCCCAGTCTGAACCTCTTCTTCTTTTCTCTTTTTGATACCCCACTAACCCCGCAATCAAGAAAAAAAACCAGATGAAAACTACTGATCAAAGTAAATCTGGTCATGTGTCCCTGTTTAAAACTGTTTAGTAGCTTCCTATTTATTGGTATAGTCCAAATTTCTTAATAAAACCATTATGGCCCTTTATGATCTGGCCACGATTTACATCTCTATTTTCCATCTCCTGCTTTTTTGCTAGGCCACAGTCATCCCCCTACTTCCACCCACACTCTCTACCTTGCTTCCCCAAATCCACACTTGGTCACAGTGAACTGCTGTCACTTCCTAGAGCCCATCCTTGGAAACCCCCTGCCACCTTTTCACCTGGGTAACTCCTGTTCATTGTTTGGATTCCAGTGAAGATGTTACTTCCTCAAGGGAATTTTCCTGGGCTCTTGAGTTCAGTTTAGGTGCCCTTATGTGCTGCTCTGTTTGCTCTGTCGTAGGCCATATCAACACTGCTGGTTTTTCTGGCTCCCCTCACTAGATTCATCGAGTAAGATTCAACACAAATTGAATATTGATTACCTACTCAGATAAAAAGAAGACTAAATTGACATAGTTATTGTTTTGGGGTTTTTTTCAAAAGCACACTTAGGGCTACTTAAGGATGAGGAGACATGATGGGTTGGCTCAGAAAAAGTGAGTGACCCCAAGTCCCACAAGTAATTGCAGTACAAACGGGAACCTCATCCTTTGGCTTTCTAGTACAGCACTTTCCCCCACTACCCCACATGATCTCAGAGGCACTGTTCTAATGAAATGTATTTAAGAAGGGAGAAAACTCAGAGAGTAAACAGCATTCCTGTAACTCATCTTAAATCTGCCCATTGAAACACAGGTTCTGAAATTAGATAAAAATGGCAAAGCCCCAAAGTAGAGTATCATCACATAGAAGGTCAAAGAAAAATGTCAGGACCATGAGACATGGAAATGAGCTGAGGCTAAATTGGAGGGAATCCTCTGTCTTGGAAAGGGATCTGAGAAACAGTGACATTTTCAGCTGCCAAAATGTTTTCCTTGGGGCTACCCTCAAAACAGAATAGCCAAATGGAATGAGAACAGAGCTGGGGGGGGATAATTGCTGGCCCTCTTCCAACCCTAGCAATTCCCAGCCACTGGACAAGTAAGGCAGAGGAGCTAGAACCTTTAGGGCTGTCTCTCCGCCCTTTTTATCCTTCAGCTCTTGGGAGCTGGAGTGAATTGGTATCACCCAAATCAGTGGACACCTAGTCTGAAGGCAGGGCTGACGACGATGCCAAGTTCAAAATTATTCCTGTGCTCTGCCTTTGAACACAGAAGAGCATAGCCCAGGTTCCCTCACCAGCAGGGATCAGTAAATTCTAGCCATACAGGACCCAGACACTCTTTGTCCAGCTCTGTTTTCCCAGTGTCTCCTGGGGAGCAGTTCAGGGCCAAGGTGACAGTGGGTTTGGAGCCCAGATGAAAGGATCTCAGGGACCACAAGACAAGATCCCTTGTGTGGTGGCCGGCTGGAAAGAGGAGGGAGTGAGTGTGTGCAGAGGTCAGTGACGCAATTCCCTTGGCTCGCAGGGATGGAGGAGGAGAAGACTCGCGGTGTGTCTCCGTATAAAGAGGCCCTTACCACATGAAGCAGGGGGTGAAGGTGATCCCACTGTGAGTCACCCAAGAAGGGACGCCGTGTGCCCAGACCCCAGAAGAGAGGACTTGTGGATCTCCCACTCTTTCCTTCTATGATTTTATGCGTAATATGGGTTGCTTTAGTCACTTAAGCTGTGCTGCTTCTCTTTCTGTCCTCTGATCCATTCTTACCCTTAGTCTGCACTATCCCTGGTGTGTGTGTGTGTGTGTGTGTGTGTTTTAAATCTATCAAGTTGTTCTTGATTTCTCTAGGTTTCTTTCTTTTCTTTTTAACTTTCTTTAGTTTGGAATCTATTGATTTCAAGAAACCCAAATCATGTGATTGTGTTTGCCTGTGAGAAGATGGCTTGGTGGCTCTTTGCCAAGCATGGTTGTTCTTAGATTGTATTTGCTTTCCTCCTTATCTCCAACCAAGGCAGATATCACATCCTGGACTGGAATCTGAAGGGATTCGATGGGGCCCCTGGATCCAATTGCCCCTCAGTTGAAGGCAGCTCTAGTCTGGCCTTTATTGAGGTCTGGGACGGCAGAGCGCTCTGGGGAGTGTCCCTGTAATCAGCTAGCCACCAACCCCACACTGCCTTATAATAAAGCAGCACTATATTTGTTCTGTTTATAGTCTTCTCTGTAATAATGTCACAGCCCTCACTTCTCTCTGTCTTTGGGGAGATTTTCTGGGTAATAGAAAAGTTTGAAATGTTAAAGAGGGTTATAGGCTCAGAAAATGTTTTTATCTAGGATGTGTCTTAAGTTGGGAAGATGCCCAGGAAATTCAGGCAGCCTGTGGCCTTGGGAAGAAGCGTGTTGTGGTGAACATGTTGTGTGTGTGTGTGCGCGCATGTTCGCGCACTGTGGCTGTGAGGACCATGCTGGGGGGGGGTGGTGTGGGAGAGGCTGTGGGTGTGTGCTGTGTGGTTGGAGTAGGTGTGGGGTGTGCTGCTCTCGTGGTGGTGGTGAGTGCAGAGTGTGGTTGGAGTGGGGAGTGTGAGAGGTGTGCAGAAGGGGCTGGCACAATGATGGAATACCCTGTTTTGGCAAATTTTCAGTCTGTCAGGTACATTGGATTGTTGAGAACTAGAAGTTTAGCTCTAGAATGGAACCTTTTAGAGTTCACATTCCATTCATTCTTTCAACTGATGCCCCTCTCTTCTGCCCCAACCTTTTCAGGCCTACTCCACACAGTTTTGCTAATATACCTTGTTCCTCCTGCCTATTCCTTCCAGTTTCTCTTTCTTTGTTAACCAGGAAGAAGTCAGAGACATTCTGTTATGGAGCAGGAGCAGACAGCCAGCCACCTTGATCTAGGTTAGTGAGAGCTGGCCTGGTGTCCCGGCCGAAGACTTTGAAGTTTACTGAGCATGGTGAATACTGGGGATTGTTGTTGCCGGGGCTAACAATTCCGATTCCTCTTATTTCCCTCCCCCCACCTCTGCCTCCCCCCACCGCCCGGATTCTATAAATACTTTATTATATGGCACTAATAAAACTTCAAGTATTTCTTTTTATTAGAGCTACATAATATGGTAATTGTGTGACAGAACACAGCTCCCGTGAGCAGCCTCCACCTTCTTCCTAGGTGTGGCCTCTCACCACTCCAGCTCGGGCTAGGCCCACAGGCCTCTCTGTTCTTCCTGAGGGGGGTGCAGGAGGCTGGCAGGTCTGCTTTTCAGGCAGACCTAAGGGGTCAAGGTCTTTGAGTGGATCAGGTTAGAGTGGTAAAGAAGTGCTTTTCTAGTATTAAGCCTGGTCTTTCCTGGTATATGAGTATGGGAGGAATCTTATTAGCATTAATTCTAACCACTTCATGGGGCCACTTAACCTGCTTTTCCTTTTAATAGTTCTGTCTTGTGGCGTAGAAATAGGTTTTGAACTTAGATCCAGGGCTGGGGTCCATGGGTTTCTTTGGTTGACTCTGATTCACAGTACTTCTTATTGGTTTGGTGTTTTTTCGTTTGTTTTTAATAATAGTCATCATTCTTTCTAATGCTTCCTGGATTCAGAATCTGTAGGTGCGGGAAGAACCTGACCCGTCTGTCTCTTACTGCTTCAATCCTAGAATAGCCTTCCTCTTAAACTTGAGTCATTGTTCTCTGTGTCCTCTAGTGTCATGGAGGGTATGGGTCTGGAAACTCCACAGTCTGTAGATCTTTCAGTACTGTTAATGTGTCACCTATAAAATATGTCTTTGTTGCCTAATTAAGCATTATGATTTGATTCTGGTTTTTGTCCAATGTGATCTGACTTTTAACCTTCTCTACCCCTCTGCTTTAGCTATTAAACTAGGTCGGTGTCCCTACCAGTTTTTTTCTGAATTGAATATGATTTAGTTTCTACCTCCTAACTTCTGCAAAGCTTGAGGATTGGGATTCCTGCCTGGGTAGCAGCTAACAGAGCCCCCAGTGCCAGGGATCTAGGGCACAATGTTTAGTCTTTTCTTAACTGCCTGTGTGCCCAGCATTTACATAGGGACTGACCCCCAACCTAGACTCTGCTGTCCACTCTTTACTCCCCATGGGGCTGTATGGACATACGCTCTTCCCACCTTTTGGGCCTAGCCAAGGTTAATATTAGACCTTCTAGCTGGGCTGCTATTCCCGAAAGCCACAGGGTGTTGTTAATATTCATGTGACCGCAGAAGCTCATCAATATGCATGAGGTATCTGCAGTCTTCCTTCAGGCCCTTAGCTTGGAGAAAACAGGAATGATTAAAGTTTCTAGAACTCAAAACTAACCCTATTTCCTGGAGTCTGTTGAGGAGTAGGCAAACCTTAAGAGTCAATGTCTGGGCCAGGAGAAAAAGGAGTTTTCATGCCAGTATCCTAAACTGGTCTGACAACTTAGTGGAGTTGTGCTGGATGGCTGTTATTAATGTTATCATCCTTATCCGGCATTTATTGAATACCACTGGGTTTAGGTTCTTGACCTGGTACTACAGAGTATAGGAAACTAACATTTGTAAGTCCTTACTGTGCTAGGGGTGCAAAGATGACTGACATGATTCCTGCCCCAAGAAGCCTATGGCTCAGAAGGGGAGACAGAGAGGTGCACACAAACTTACCTTACCAAGGTGAGAGTGCTGTAACAGAGATAAGCACCAAGTGCTGAATGAGGACAGATGAGGAAGTCATTCTCTGTGAGCAAATTAGTGGAGAATTCCCACAGAGCTCTTGAAAGGTAGGTGGATCTAAGGCAAGGAAAGTAAAAATTTCTGTGATTTCTTTAATAACCATCAACAAGGCATAAAGCCCCTGTAAACATCCTCCTGGGCTCCCTGCTTACCAGCCCTGTTTGCTGCTTCCTTTTGTCAGATGTTTTAGCTCTGGACTAGTATCTTATTTAATAGAACTTCTTTCCTATAAAATAGTCTTCTACTCCTTTGGTGGGACATTTTGCCGCCCCTCCCCTTTTTTCCCTGGAAGATTTAACTAGTAAGTACTCTCCCAATTGTGATATAGTTCTTGGTATAGTTTGGGCATTTAAAAAGATGAATGTAATTCCAGACTGTAATTAAAAGGATACCATGAGAGCCCCAGGCCACGCTGCCATTGTATGTGGCATTAGCTGGCCTCTTCGGATTTTGGTGTTATGTTTGAAAGATACCTGGGAGCCTTAGTGCCCATGGAGAACTCAGGACAATAGTAAAAGAGATGGACATAGAATAAAATGGAAAAATCTAAGGACAATGGAATTATTTAATTCAGAGAGCAGATTGAATGGTAGCTCTTTCTTTTAAATATGAGTAATTAGCACAGGTAGGGTGGTAAGTAGCTTTCCTGCATTTCATTCAAGATAGCGCAAGAAGGGATACACTTAAATTGTAGCAATAAGCAATAAGGATATAGTTAAAGTAGAGAGAAGAATGTTTTACCTGACTAGAACATATTACTAGGGAAGCTTTGGAAACTTCTTTCCTAGAATTCTTTAAAATTCTTTCCCTCATGGTTGGTATAGTGCTTGGAAACAATCTGAGGGCAATATTAGGAGAGGGTGTGGCTGGCCCTATGATTCTATGGCAGACTCTCTATTCCCCTTGATTTACTTGCTCATATGAGGACCTGTCCGAAACTTTTGTCTCTTCTGCAAGATGACAGTACATTTGATGGAGCCCCACATATTTCCCGAGTTCATATTTGGGAAGATGCTTGCGTATAATTTAAGCTATTAAAACTAGGTATTGAATAAAATATCACCCTTCCTCCTTCTTTCCACTGTAGACTTGTAAATCTTGAGGTTTGAGGAAGCTGACCTTGGAAGTTGGCATGCAGTTCCTAGTGTTAAGTCCAGGAATGGGTTTTAGGGAAAAAACTTAGCGGGAAAGAATAATATTAATTCCTTTTATGTACCCATTCATCACCCCCTACTCTGTATATCTTTCCTCTTGTGTATTTCGTTTTGTCTTCTTACAAAGTCTGTTTGTGTGTGTGTGTGTGTGTGTGTGTGTATTTTTTAAAGAGACGGTCTCCCTGTCACCCAGGCTGGAGGGCAGTGGCCTGATTATATCTCACTGCAGCCTCAAACTCCTGAGTTGAAGTGATCCTCCTGCCTCAGACTCCCAAGTAGCTGGGACTACAGGTGCATGCCAGCATGCCTAGCTAATTGTTACATTTTTTAATAAAGACCAGGTCTTGCTATTACTACCCAGGCTGATCATGAACTCCTGGCCTCAAGCGATCCTCCTGCCTCAGCCTCCCAAAGTGCTGAGATTATAGGCATGAGCCACCACACCTGGCCTTTATTTTTGTCTTGATCTTTGCTGTCCACACAGTATGCTTTAAGGTGAGTAAGAAATTGCTACAGTACCTTCATGAGTCAGATAAATGATGCTAGAATGTAGCCTCCATGAGGCTATGAACCTTGTATGTCTTATTCACCACTGTACCCCCAGCTCATGCCTGATACATGACAGGTACTATAGAAATATTTGTTAAATGAATGAACAAATGTCTGTATTTGTGATATGAACTGACTTCTCAAAGAGCTTATTACATATTAGAATATTTGCCCAGATTGAGGACCATAGGAATGGTAGAGCAGTATAAAATATCTAAGTCATTGCTTGTTGGGTGACACTGCTTTCATTATAATGTTTGATAACAAACACTAGATCACATTATCTAGGTGCAAAATGCGAATTTCTACCTAAAACCAAGAAAACTAAAACAGTGTGATACAGAAATAATTAAAAAATATGTAGTAGCTCCCACCTGTAGTCCCAGTGCTTTAGGAGGCTGAGGCAGGAGGATTGCTTGAGGCCAGGAGTTTAGGACAAGCTTCAGCAACATAGCCCGACCCTGTCTCTAAAAAAAAAAAAATTAGCTGGGCATGGTGGTGCACACCTGTAGTCCTAGCTACTCTGGAGGCTGAGGTGGGAGGATCGCTTGAGCCCAGGAGTTCAGTGCTGCAGTGAGCTATGATCATACCTCTGCACTCCAGCCTGGGTGACAGAGCAAGACTCTTGCTCTAAATATATGTATAAATGTATGTGGACTCTATTAAGTATAGAAAGTCCTTGTTGAGTGTTCACCTTTCTCAAATCATCAAGACTCTTAGAGAAGGAACTTCACAGACCAATGGCTACAAGACTAGAAATAAAAACCTCATAAGAATGTTCTGGCTAACTGAGTTCCTATGACATCTGTCCCAGAAAACAGGAGAACCCAGGCACCAGATTTCTCCAGTGTGCACCATAAGAATATTCCCTTTGGTAGAAGTTATGGTTTCTGTTTTCTTGGATTAGATTATTTTAGGGTTTCTGATGAGTTAAGGTAAACTTGAGGTCCATCCGGTTCGAGGATCTACTCAGCTATCAGAAAAGAACAGCAGGTGGCGCCAAAACATTGTCGTACTTGTGCTGGCTGGGGGAAAGAATAGGGATTGAGAAAAAAAAATTCTTTTTTGAATTGGGGATGGGGAAAGTAGGGAAATGGTTATCCTGGCTGTTGCTCAGGTAAGAAATTCTTGTGGGCTTAGTGTCTTCTAGATTTCCATCACCCAGGATCTGTACCTCTAACATCCTACGTTGGCAAAAAGATTGGTGGGGAGAGGGTGATCCCAGCAAATTGGAGTGGAAGAAGAGCCAGTTCACTTTCTGTCCCTGGCAAGACCATCTCCTTTAGGGCTGATTCTGCCAGATGCCAAGATTTCTAAGGCTATTGTCTCATTCTGTAAGCCTCTTTTTCCTTTCTGTGAATTTCTTTCCATCTTTTGACAGATTTCCTTGTTTCAGGATGCTTCTCTATGGATAGATTTTTTTTTTCACTTGTCTCCTTCTCCAGTTTCTCTAGGAGGCTGGGAGTGGGGTTAAGAGAGTGAGGAATGGAGTGCATCAGCCCCTGGACGTTGTTAAACTGGAGGTGCCGGTTGGGACCGCAGAGGAAGACAGGGAAAGCTTGTTTATTGGAGGCTCATGGGTTCTGAGAAGGAAGCAGAGTGTAGTTAAGACTGTGGGACACCAAAGCGGACTGCTGTAAGTCACCTTAGGATCTGCAAACACTGGGAGTCTGGCTCTTTCGCACCCATGTGCTGGAGCAGGCCCAGGCTCCCCCAGCCCTCACTGCTTCTCACAGCCTGGCCGTTAGCTCTCTCTAGCATTGTCCCTGACGCCCCTAATTTCCCCACTCCCTTCGTAAACCCGCCGGGCTGTCTCCAGCCTTCATTCCTTGAGCTTGTTCCTTGGGCCTCCCCCCTTCCCTGGGGCGGGTTTAAGGGCTGGGCGGAGCTGTCCGCCTGAATCCCCTGTGGCCCCTTTGGTTCCTGGTTCTATATATATCCCTGTCCTTCTCTGCACAGGGTTTGATACGGCTTTATGGGCATTTCCATCCGCTTTACAGACACAGCCATCACAGAGGCGTGTTTCACCCGAGAAACCTCAGCGGAGCCTGGCCTGTAGCGGACTCAGTCTGGCCCCTTGAATCAAGGCTCTCTTCTCTTCCTTCTCTCCCCCTCCCCCTCCCCACCACCTACCCCCAAGTGAACAACAGAGCTCTGGGGAGCACTCAGTCTCATTGGCAGAGCATTTTGGACCTCCAGAGACTTGTGGAGAATTCCGTAGTGTCCATTCTCCACTAAGTTAGTTGAGGAAGGTATGAACTCTGACTTCTGGCTTAGACTCTGTTGTAATAGGGCAGTCCAGCATTTCATAAAAACGATGGAATCTAGTGGGTGCTGGAAGTTTCTCTTGAGGCATATGAAGAGAAAGAGGAACATCCTTTGTAAACTGAGGCTGGAGGAGCCCATGGGGGCCTTGTGAATAAGACCAGGAGCAGAACTAGGTTATATGAGTTCTAAGTTATGAAGGGACAAGTTTACTCAAGACAGTGGGCAAGAAAGAATACTCCCCGGGGGAAGTCCCTTTGGCTTATTCTCTGGCCAGGAGATCAACGGTGGGATCTGGTTTAGAAAGGCAAAATTTACATGGATTAAAGGGGAAATCTATTAAAAAGACTGAATTTGCTTGGGGAAGGAATAGGTTCCCCCCCTCCCCCCGTTTTAGAATGTCTAACATCTTAAATAATCCTAATAGCTATCATTTTTTCCACCTATTGTGTGCCAGGCAATCTGGCAGTAAATCTATGGTTAATCTTCAAAACCTTTTTACAAGTTGATATTTCTTTGTGGTACAGAGAGTAAAATAGAGATTTAGAAAATATAAGTTGCCCACAGTCCCATAGCTAATAAGTAAGTGCCGAAGCCAGCTTTCAGACCCAGTAAGCTGAATCCAAAGCCTGTGTCCTTTCTACCGCATCATGCTACCTCCCTGTGCAACCCATAAGAAGGTGGCAGAGCTGATTCTTATTTTGTAGATTGAATAATGTTTAGTCTCTTTCCATTATTTAAAATTTCATATTTCCTCATGGTTCTCTAAACCCGACACCTGTGTTTATTTGTGAGTTGCCCTGATATTCTGGTTGATTCTTTGAGCCTGGGAATTCCCAGGGCACCAGGATGCTTAGCTGTGCCCATAAAGGATTGGCACATCTGTGTGTGCATCTCTTTGTTATTGTCCAGGTGACTGCACGCAAGAAGGTAGCTCGGTGTTGCCTAGAGGCCTTCATCCCTGGCTTAGAGACATCAGTCCATTTGTGACTCTGCTGTCCAGAGTAGCCTGGCTAGGTATTTTCTTTCCCCTGTGATATTTACTGTTCTTTCGTGGGATTTCACATTTCCATGATGGCGGAAGGCTTGTAAAATGAAGGGGTGGGGAAGGGTTACCGTGGCAGGAACCCCGGGCCAGGCCAGGTCGAGCCAGCAGCACAGACAGCTTTTATAATGGTGTGCAAGGCTGAGAGGCTTATAAAGGCGATGCAGGCAGATAGGGGGATAAATCATGCAAGCAGTGGGCAGGATGGTGAAGCCGAGGTTAGGAATTAACTTTGTGTTGGATGGAGCCCAGGTTGTGGGATGGGAAGAGAGGCCTCTCCTCTTTTCCTCTCCTCTCAGCTCTGTTCTTTGCCTCTCCTTTCTGTTGGCCCTATTCACTGCAGGCTGTGACATGTTTGCCCTAGCCCTTCCTGTCCCTCCTCCAAGTTGCCTGAACTAAATCAACAAGGGAGAGGGTACCCCAGAGCAAGGGGGAGAAAGTATTCCATGCCTCTACCAATCAAACTGCTTTGTTTATTGCAAATGTGGAATGGAACCAGCTGATCCCATCCTTCGTATAGCCGTATATAAGGGTACCCATCCCTAGTTCCTTACAGCTTGTTCTTATGTATTATGGGCTTTACATAGAAAATGAACCTGAGTCCTGTGGGATCATAATGAAAGCAGAAAATGCCCTTCCAGCTATTCTGAGACTCTCCGTCTTGATGTAGTGTCTCAGCCTGCCTGAGCCAGGGTATGCCTCGACTGGCTTCTTTTGAGGCTGAAGCAAATCCAAGTCGCTTCATTCAGGAATTATATTTGATGATAGCATTTTTTTCTCTTGGGGGTCTCTGTGTGTCATATATGGAAATGAGTAGGGAGTTGGGAGAAACGCAGGGAGAGACCACATGAGTGGTCAGAGTGGACTTTGCATAGAAAAAGAAGTCAGGATTAAATTTTCTGTGAAGACTTGTGCATATGTATTAATATATAGGGGCTGAGCGTTAACAGGGACTATGTTTATAAGCCTCTTCAGGTCAGATTTGTGTCTGTTGTGATCTTTATTTCCCTTCCCAGCTTTGCACGTTGTGGCTGATCAATACATATTTCTAACGATCCGCTCTGGGTCTTGACTTGCATGATCTGGCAGCCCCCAGGCTCTCTTCTTCTGTTCCTCCCTTCCCCTCCACCATCTCTCACCATAAATTGTCCCTCTAATCATCACAGCTTTCAAGTGGATGGCTCAGCCCAAACTAAAGTCATTGACTGCATTTCTTCCTCCCCAGATCTATAATAGCACTGCCACTTTTCTTTCTAATTAGGCCCTAATTGAAAACTGGTTGCATTTGGACTTTTCTCCTTCTTTTTTGCTTTTTAGTTTCAGTGGTGAAAAAACTTTAAGCTGAGGTTTGGGTTTTTCTTTCTCCCCCCGCCCCCCTTTCTTCTCCTTTTTTTTTTTTCCTTAAATATGGTGGGATTCTTTTGGAAAAGCTGTCCCCAGCCTGTTGGAGCCCCACTCACAAACCCCAGCCTTCTGCTAGAAAACCGGGTCTTTTCAAGTGGTTTGCGTTGAACACGTCGGAGGCCCCCAATGCCTGTGACAGTTTCTGTTAATTATAGAGGCTCTTTCCCCCTCTCACATTAGTCAAAGGAGTTTTGTGTGTTTTAACAGCGTTTTCCCTTGGCTTTGAATAAGACTCTGTTCAGACATTTCCTAGGCCTGCTAAGTCGGCAGCACTCACTGGTACCCGGTAGCAGTGTTTCCTTATTTGCTTCTCTAGGGGCTTCGGAGACTACAGTGGAGGGATGCTTCCCAGTATGCTTGAAATTTAGTTGTTTCTAGCTTACAGACGTAGTTCTTACAAAATCAGAAACTTCTGCATAAATACATGGGCACTGTGTATGGAGATGTTCTCCAGGCCTGTGAGTTGCTGCTCTGTGTTTGCACCCTGCTCCCGGCCTTATCCGTTTCTGTGTAAGAGTCCCCTGCTTGTCCTCATTGGTGGACTACATCAGAGCATTTTCCTGGGATCCTGGCTTCCATTTTCTTTTTCTTAGGCCTGTGTAAGCATTACCTCTTGTGTGCTTATGGAGTACTTGCTGTCATCTTCGATATTAGAGTGCCCTTCTGTCTTAAAGCCCCCAAGAATGACATTTTGCTTGCTTAGGCCAAGATGTTATAAACAGAAATCAGCCCTGGCACATGATCTGCTTTGGGATTTCTCTGAGAGACCAATCTACCAGTTTGGCTAAGACAAAGCAGATCACTGAAACAATAGTATTCCACTAGAAATCCCATGTGGGGTTGCATTTTGCTGAATTGTGTTAAACTTCAGCAGCTTGAAGTTAGTCTGGAAGGGGATTATCGGGATCTCATGGATGGAGCTCTGAGTTGAGTCAAGAGACCCCTCATAGACAAAGCGTCCTTGGACATGTCACATCTGATTGCTGGATGATAATTGCTTGTTCTATTGTGGGCTTTTTTGGTTTTTTTCAGAGATTTAGTTCGCTTGCTTGAAGCCCTGAATTTGTCCTTAAGAATATTTTGCTTTTGAAGATGCTCATTTTCAGCCTGCTCCGCTTTCCTAGCCTAGAAACTTCCCTGTCTGTGCCATTGATTTTATTTGCATGAAAACATTGTGGGAGGAGGATCTTGAAGAGTGAGACCAAGTTCTGTTCTTAGCTTTACTGGTGCTGAAAATGAGAGGGATGAAGTTTTCTTTGAGTATTAAATGGGTGACAGTCTTACTTACGGTAACTGTCCTTTTTCTAGAAGTATGGCATACCTTGAAAATAATATCAGTTCTAGCTATAGCATAATAGGTTTGGCAAGGAATCTTAGGGTCATACAAGAAGGACAGTTAGCTCTGCTTCTCCATGGTTTACAGAGGATGGCACTAGGATCTATGGAGGGGGAGTCATTTGCTCATGAGAAAGATGGGGGTGGAGTATGAAAAGGACTCTTTTCTATATTAGAGTAACAAAAGCCTCAGGGGCTCTGAGTGGCTGAATCTGGAGATTTACCACTTATCTGGAGCCCCTGAAGAAGGAAAAAGCCAGAGAAAGAGGGTTATGGAAATTAATAATGATTACATTTTAAGATAAGTTCTTGGATCAGAATTCAAGGAAGCTAGTTCCCCACCCTGGAGTATAATTTTCCCATTTTCCTCTCCTTTTCTATTCCTGTCCATCTCCCCCTCCTCAGTTTGGTTTGAGTTTGCGCTTGAGCACGTATTTGGTGCACCAGATGCAAAACATCTTCCTGTCCTGTGACCACAGAGAATGCAGCGTTGGAAATTCTTCCTGAATTGCTGACCTGGTTCTGCTGTACATTGTTTATATTTTATGACACACATTTAACAATATAAACTGTAATATATTAAGGTAAAACATTTAACAAGTGAAGCAGAGTCAAAAGATACTAGTGACATGTGTTTTGTTAGTGTGAGGAGGACTTTAACTTAGTCATTGTCTTTTTCATATGCCATAAGTGATAGTCACTTGTCTACCCTCTGATTTTAAGATGTACAGTACAAACAGTGTACTACATAAAGGCACAGGGGCTTTCTGTAAAACTGGACAACTAATTTTGGCAAAATCTTTTCATGTATTTTTAATTGAAATACTTTCAGAATTATGATTCCTGGTGGCAGTGTGTGTGTGTGTGTGTGTGTGTGTGTGAGAGAGAGAGAGAGAGAGAGAGAGAGAGAGAGAGAGAGAGAGATTTCCTACTGTATGGAGATGGATCCAGACTTTTTGTGCTCATTATTATTCATCGTGAAAGTCATGAGTGTAAAGGAGGGCATAAAAAAGAGTGAAGGCATCAGACTTTTGGAACAGAACTAAGTTGTCTAGCATCTGTGATGTTTGTTCCTGAAAAACTTTGGGTTGCCAGAGATCAGCTTTCAGGGAAATAGAATTGATGAATCCTTTCTCCTCCTTTGTATCTGGACCTTTTGCAACCTGAGTATGGCTTTTGGGGCCTATTTCAGCAGGCTGGCTCCCTATTGTTCTGCAACAAGGAAGGGTTTTGGTGTGTGTCCTTAGGAGGCTTTTAACAAGTTTGAGACAAGCTCAAACTCTCCTTTCTAGCCCCTGACTTTGCTCCTAGGGAGATTGAAGTGTCTTGACCAATTTGGAGTATAAAGATGCATAGTAAGCTGGAATAGAATTAACAATAATAATAATGATTATATCTGTGTGGTATACATGGTCGGTTCTGGTCTTTGGGAATTAGCACAATGTTTTTGTATTATTATCCCTATATAACTGGAAGTCCCTGAATTTCCCGACATAGCAAGTAACATAGCAAGTAAGCAGCAGAGCCAAGACTTAAATAAGGTCAGTTTAGATTGTTCCACTAGGTTACTTAAATTGGTCACCTGGTCTTCTACCTTATGACTCTTGATTTGACCAAGGGCCAGGGTTCAAAAGGATAAGCTCCCCAGTGTTCTCTCTGTTCAGTTTCAATCTCTGTTATATTTTTCCTTCTTTTTAGCAATCTTTTTCTTTCTGAAACTTTCTTTTTCCTCTCTATTCCTATTTCTCTGACCCCCACTTTCAGAGACTGCCTTATTTGCTTTCCTAGAAATTCCTCTTTTAAGGCTTTTGGGAACTTTGACCTACCAGTAGTAACTACATTTAAGAGAGTGTTTAAAATGTCTCCTGCCCCTCTCATTCATCCCCCACCCCCAAAGCGTGGCCTCGCCCCATCCTGCCATCATGCTGGCCAAGCGCGTGGGGCAGCTGTGGTCAGTCCCATTTATAAAGCTGGTAAATATGGGACCGGTTTCTGTCCCCTCCAAAGGTCAATATTTGTACAGAGTTTAATTTTAACTTAACAAGCAGTTGTTTTCTGCAGCTGCCTTGGTGTGTTGTGTTGTGTGTGCTTTCCTTTCCCCTTCCTTCCCACTGACTGTATGCATCTGTGTGTGTGTGTGTGTGTGTGTGTGTGTGTGTCTATATGTCTATATCTATATTCACACTGCAGACTTAGTCCTGGTCTTCAGAACCTGCAGCCCACTGGCTTGGCCACACTCTGTCTCACGAAGGACATTTGGGGCTGAAGGGATCTAGATAAAGGGCGGTGGGCCTAGCATGTGGGGATAATTAGACTTTTTCTAGGGGTCAGGGGACAGAGAGAACACTATTTAGTCTTTTGTAATCCTAATGTCATCACCATATCTTCCCCTTGCAGGACAGTTTCTAGAATACAGGATTTCAGAGAACTGGTTCCCTCTTTTAAAAATCCAGCTCTTTTGAGAGAGCTGGTCCCCTCAATTTGCTTTTTAAGGAGTGTTAACTCCTTATCCAAGAAACCTAGGTTCTAATTTTGGCAGCTGCTTCTTGGGTAAGATGAGGGGAATGGATAAGGTAATCTGTCTTCTAGCTTTTAATATTCTATGCTTTTATGAATAATAGAGCATTGGACTGGGTATCAAGAGTAACTTCTATTCTAGTTATAGTTTTAAAATCATTTTTAAAATGATTTTCCCCACTCTGGTCCTTAGTTAAGGGATATGATTTTTGTTCCTTACAAGGATTTTGTGGGGATGGTTGAGATTTTATTTAAAGGAACTTTGAGCTGTTTCAGTAAAGAGAAATACTTTAATACTAAGCTCATCTTACCTACCCCTGTCCCCTTTCACTAAGCTATTAAGTTCTTTCTGCTTGTGACCATGTTAATAGGCAGTCAGCCCAGATGCCTGTGAGCCATGGGATCTGAAACGGAGCAGGAGCTCTGTGATGAACAGTGGCACTATGGGCTCCAGCCCCAGCGGCCACCTCCTTACTGTTCCTTGAGCATACTAGATGTGTGCCCCACCTTAGGACCATTGCACTTGCTGTTCCCTCTGCTGAGAATGCTCTTTCCCCAGATGTCCGCATGGCTCATTGCTTCTCTTCCTCTGGGTCTTTTTTCAGATGCTACCTTCTAATTGAGGACTTCCTGGCCACCCTACCTAAAATTTCAGCCCCACCTCCATCCCCATCTCACCACGCTTTCTATCCCCTTTCCTGCTCTGTTTTTCCCCTTTGCACTTATATAGATATGTATATATACCCCAGATGCTACCTTTTTTGTTACGTTGTTTTTCTCCCCTCTGAAGGCATGGATTCGCAATGAGGGCAGGGATTTTTGTCTGTGTGTTCACCGCTGTCTCCTCAGTGCCCCTAGAACAATGCCAGGCACATATTAGCTCTCAAAATGTATTAGTTGAATACGTGGAAGGAAGGAAGGGAGGGAAGGAGAAGTAGGGTCCCTAAACTCATGATTCTTCATAGGGAGTACGTACCCAACAGGGGAGGTAGCGAGAATGCTTTGGAGGCCTTTTCAAACTATTCATACCCTTACTAAAAAAAATGCGGTATGTGCCCTCTGTATCCCACGATAGTTAAGAAGCATTGTGTGATGTACTGTAGTCACTGGTGAGAATCTGTGGCACGCCGCTTGTGTGTTAGGTGGAAAAAACGTTGAGAACCACTGTCCTAGGCAGTCTGACAGGGCCTGTGAATTGCAGGGAGTCCTCATGACTAGGAGGGGATTTGTTGTTTTTCTCCCCTTCCTCACCTTTCCTTACCTCATATATGTCCCAACCCTCGACTCCTTGCCCCTCCCCTTTCCTTTATTCTCTGCCAGACAGCCACCCCCTTCTAGCACACAAAGGCTGTCTACATTGTGAATGGTTGTAGTTGGGACACAGAGAGCCCTTGATGGCAGCAAGCGCTTCTTGTGACATCAGCTCTGTGGCTTTAGAGGGAAGGCTGTGGCTCCGGGTCCCCAAGGGAGGGGGCTGTTTTTCTCTTCTTGATCGTTCACGTTGGTGCCCGTCTGACTTATAAACTTTAATGGCCAGTTTTAAAGGTTACTGCCATGGGGCACCTTTGTTGCCAGTTTTAGTTTTTTAATTTGGAAACTTTTTTCCCTTTGTGGTCTTGGGAGGAAAGACTTGGGACCATTTGGGGCCAGGAATTGGTATTTGTGGGTGATGATGAGATAGCACAGCAGCATTCTGGTTCTGGCTCCAATAACCAGGATCCCTGACATATTATCCAGTGGCCCAAATGAACCCCAAAATAAGAAGGAGAAGACTGACATTGGGATGTATAGTCCTGGGGCAGCACCGGTCAAGGATATAGAGGGTTGAGAGCTGGTTGGACAGTCTGCGAAGAATGGTAACCATAGTTTGGATGCTGGGTCACTAGGAAAAGAAGGAGATATCTCATTCTTATTTTAAGCCTCTTAACTCTTCCTTCATCTCTAGTCCCAGTGCTTCATTTTGAATAGGGACATCATTAACAATGGTCCAGTTTAATTAGCATGGGAGCAAGGGCTCAGATATAGAATTCACAGGGGAGAATGTGGCCCAGTGGGGGTTGCCCCATTGTAACATGGGTATAGAGCTAACAGAGAAAGCTTCACTCAGTCTTTTTGCCATTAACTCTTGTGCTTTATAAAAAACTTTTCTCCATTCAGGATAGTTTCATAAAGCCTCTCATGCCCAAAAACCTGTCACTGCCCATCACGGTAATCTCTATCTCCAGGGGGAAAACAGAATAATACACACATAATAGCAACTTGGAATCAGAAGGGATTTTTTATCACACTCTCATAAAACTATCACATTCAGGGCCTATATCTGAAACTAAGAATGTGGGGGATTTAAGATGTATTTGGTGGTTGTTAGAAAAATAATTTTTAGACATTTAGTTCTGAGCATGCCTCCTTCCTGGGTACTTTTCTTGTTGTGGATGACTGGAGTAGTAATACAAATAAATGTGTAGATAATCTAACAAATAGAGCCCAAGAAGAGGCAAACATACCAGTCCATGGATGTTTAGATGCTTACTCAAGGAGATATGCTCTTTACTGAGCTGTTGGCTGGGTGTCCTTGATAGCCGAAACCCATATCTCCCTTCTCTAATATGTGGATGGGTTAGAGTGAGCTCAGGATTCAGATTTAGGGAATTCAGGAAAGGAGCCTGTTATAGAAGGAGGAGACAGCTCAGCTCTCCAAGTTACACAGTATGAGGGCAAACCCTTCTGGACAGTCTGATACCTTACACAAGACATATAGTACAGGGTCTTGGATTCAGATCTCCTGGCTGTTCTTCTTGGGCTGGACAAAGCTGGATTTGCTTCTTGTTCCCTGTGTTACAGGGCGGGGGAGGAGGTGTGGGGGTTGGCTCGGGGCTGGGCCACAATTAGTGACCTGGAAGCTGGGTTGGGCACCCAGAGGCTATAAATAGCAGTCATGGAGCAGTCGCTGAGCAGGACTCAAGCCCAGCCAGACTAGCCGCGTTTCAAGTGGTCTGGGTGGGATTTTTTTTTTCTCTGTTAACCATTTGTACATCTGGTTTCCTCAGTGTTGGTGGGGGCAAAGGAGGAGGGTGGGGCTTTGAGCAGAACAAGAAGTTCATATGTGGAGTAACTTCTTGGTTAGTTTTGCCATATGTGTTTCTTGGTGCTCTTAGGGCCGTCAGAACCAGCAGGGCATCTGGGAGTGAGAATCGCTGCCCTTAGAAGATGAGGTCCCAGGGTAGGGCATGTGGTGGGGGAGATACAGACAGGGCCCTGTAGGGCCCCTGCTGCTGATTTGAAGTATGGTAGGTGTTCCTCAAGAGAGATTATTTGGGGGTAGATTGGGACATCTTACTTCTCATTACTCTATGAAACAGTCCTTCTGTCCCAGCCAAGCCAATCTACTCACCTTCTTTCTTGTAGGCATTGCTATTTCTCGCTTCTCTGCACTCGTTCCTGTCATCTGCCCTGGATTTTGAGCTCAGAGTACTTTGATTTGAATTCTAGTTCTTCTACTTTTTTGATTTGTCACCTGGACATATTATTTAAGCTCACTGAGCTTCTGTTTAATTCTGCTGTCAACTGAGCAGTTTTGATAGAATACACCCTGAGGTTCCTTATAGCTTTTATAAACTATAAACTGATTTCAATCAATCAATTTCTATTTTTCCTCCTTAGGAAGAAAATTCGCCTCTGCTGGGAAGCCCTCCCTGAGTTGCCAGTTCAATCTTATCTTCCCCTTACTTCACAGATCATTAGCGGTTCTATAAATAGTCTATGGTGTTTTCTCTTGCATATGTCATATGATTTTTTGCAATTATTTTCTTGCTGTTTTTACATACTTATATTTTGTCTCTTCAAGTAGATCACAAGTTCTTTGAAGCGGGGACACCATATCTTCTGTATCTCTATCACTCACTGCACTCACTGTTCATTGCAGCCACTAAATCTTACTGGAAGGCAGGCAGGCAGACTTGGAGTGGAATGGGAAATAGGAAGAAGTGAAAAGTAGTTCAGCAAACTCCAGTTTGAGAGGTGTTTTTGTTAGCGCAAATGGGAAAACAGTGAATGAGAACACAGCCGGGAGAGCTCATGCGTTTTACCGAACCATGGGATTCCAGTTCCACTGCTTTGCTAATTCTCTTTCTCTCTGCTTTTTCTTCTCTCATCTTCTCTTGCAGGTACTTTTACTTATGGGTACAGCCTGAATCGGTGGGTTTTTTTGGGATACTGCTTTAATAACATTGAGTATGGGGCTATATTTTGCATAATGGTAAAAGGACTTTCTGTTCCAAGCATAGGCTCTTTGTATTAGGTTTCAATAATCTGTTTGTAGACTTCCTTTATGTCTGAAGATGAGGATATTAACACTTGCTGATATCTGTGAAAACGTATATGACATTGTTTTCTCTAAGTCCAAGGAGAGCAATGTCTCTTTTGGTTGGCTTTCCTGTCACAGGGCTTTGATCTTCTGCCCCTTGTTTCATTCTTTCTTCTACTTTGAGCTCGATGGACCAGGCTAAACAATTCCTCCCCCTTGGGTGTTTACACTCTCCCAGTGTTAGCAGAAGGTTATCGTGTCTAGTCTCAAACGTCACTTAGGCCATCTGCCTAGCCTGAGCCCCTAATCGCTCCTTTTTCATCCTTTCCTCCCCCACTCTGAGTCAATTATATTACTCTCCCTGGACCTCCTTCAACCTTATCTCTACAGTTTTGGTGCCATAGTGCCTGACACTTGGCACAGGAACCACGCAAGATCTCCTTAGAACCAAGAGGAGGAGACCATTTCTCCATTTTTGAGGCACAATGCCTCCCAGCCCTGGGATTTGAGGGAACTAAGTTTTGTTGGTAATAACTTTCTTTCAGTTCATTCATGTAATAAACATTTATTGAGCACTTAGTATATGCTGGTATCTTATTAGATACCAAGAATGTAGTTCTATTTTAAATAATTACTATTTGCAGTGCATTATGTTAGAAGATGGGGGTTCAAAGATAGCAGAAACCAAACTCTTGCCCTCAAGAAGCTGATAACCCAGTGGAAGAGTCAGACGTGTAAATACTGAATTATAACACAATATAGAATGAAACAAGAGCAAATATAGGTCCAAGTGACACGCTATGGAAAAAAGAATAAAGAACATTTAATTCTGACTTTATGAAGGAGGTAGTGTTGCAGGCAGAAGAAAGGGATAGGGGAAGACTTTGAGGATGAGAAAAAAATTTGAACTGGATCTTGAAGGATACGAATTTCCCTAGTTAAAAAATGGGAAAAAGAGTGAACAGCGTTCATTCTTTCAAGAAATATTTTTAAGAAAATGGGAAAAGAGCATATTAAATAAAACAGCACTTATTTCTTCTTTCAATAAATATTTTTTGAATGCCTATGTGCCAGTCATTGTTCTTGAGGCAGTGATATAGCAATGACCAAAACACAGTCCTTGCTCTCGTAGAGTTTGCAGTCTAGTGAGCTGTCAAATGAATGTGGCTTTGTTCCCCTCTGTCCCATTGCTATTATAATTTACCATGCTTCTTACTGTACTAAATCCTTTAAACTAAGAAAAAAAGTCTCTTTCCTGTTTAGACATTACTCTCTTCTAACTTGGTGCCATCTATGTCTTTCTAGACATTTCTTCGTAGCCAGATCTTTGACAAGTCAGTAACTGAAACCAGATCCTGCACAAACCTTAGACAATAGTGACAATTGATACTTGTGATGAACACCCTATGTTATTGGAAAACTATGGGGTGTCTTACATTTTAGTGTCATTTTAATTTTGTAACATACTGTCTAATTATTTGAAAATTGGTATAAGAAACAATTGGTAAATATTAAACTAGAAGATGTGATTAACCAGAATATATGCTGGCTGAATCTTCTCCATTTCCTTCAGTTACTGTGCTGATTCTGAGTGCCTGTCTTCTGCCCCAGCTGATGTGTGTTTCTGTTTTACCCATGGTCTCTTCATGGCTTTAGGCCATTTTAATTTGGTCAACTTAAGCCTTTCTTCCCAAGTCTGCAATTGCCTTTGCCTCAATTCTAAGAGAGGCTGACAGTAGGAATGAATCCAAAATTCCATTCATTTTATATTCACCACATCTGGGTTTCTTTTAGCATCATTTTCCCCCTTGAGAACATATTCAAGGTTTTCCTAATTTTCTAGTGGTTTTTTTTTGGGGGGGGGGTGCTTTTGAGAAGATTACTGAGAAGTTTCCAGGACTGATTATCTAGTCTTGAGTCTATTTATGTGTATTTCCCCCCTTCTCTACAACCTTCTTTCATATAGTAAAAATTGTTTTCCTTTCCTCTTTTCATTTACTGTGTAGGCATCTTTATTCTTGAGACCTGAGTGGGTGATACTTACCCTCTATCCCTCTTGTTTCCTAAGGGAGCGTTGATTTTCCAAAGAGTAGCTTTGATAGATCTTGCACCCTTTTGTAAGAGAACACGCTGGGTAGAGAGAGCAGCAATTAAAGTTTTCATGTCTTCTGACCTCACTTCAGCAACTATCCTAATTCTGTTAGTTCTCCTGGGGATCTCTAGCTGGACTTTGGCAGTTGTCAATACTGTTCTCATCCACTAGGGGACACTCAGTTTCCCTTGGCTCTTTTGGCCTGGTTTCTGGCAGAAATCTCCCTTCTTTAGTCAGTCTGTATCTGATCTTGGGGCACCACATTTGACCCTGCAGATTGTGTTCTGCATGACTCCAGTTCCATTTTCATAAACTAGGATGCTCCTGGAGTCACGCAGTGCGGTGTCTCTGCCTTTAGTCAACCAAGGCAATGTCTGTATTTTTTTTTTAAAGCCTTAGACAAAACGAACCAAAAAATACCAAAAGCAGAACCAAAAAAATGTTTGGATAGGAATAAATTTTTTTCAACACTGTCATTGCATTATTCATGCAGATAATATAAATTCTGTTAAACAAACAAACACCTTACGTATGTGTGCTCTAGATCAGTGGTCCCCTACCCTTTTGGCACTAGGGACCAGTTTCATGGAAAACAGTTTTTCCATGGACTGGGCCGGGGGGTAGGGGATAGTTTTGGGATGGTTCAAGTGCATTGCATTTATTGTGCACTTTATACTTTATTTCTATTATTATTACATTGTAATGTATAATGAAATAATTATACAATTCACCATAATGCAGAATCAGTGGGAGCCCTGAACAGCTGTAAATATAGATTAAGCTTTGATCACTTGCCCACTGCTCATCTCGCGCTGTGTGGCTTGGTTCCTAACAGGCCACGGACCAATACCAGTCCATGGCCCGGGGGCTGGGGACCACAGCTCTAGAGTTAGGCAGACCTGAGTTTGAATCCTGACTGTTCTTGCTGGCTATTCAATTTTGGTTGAGCAGACTTTGGCTTAAATGGGGGCCCTAGAGTTAGCTGCTCTGAGTTTAAAACATGACTCTACTCAGTTACTAGCCTTGTGACTTTGAGAATGTTATTTAATCTATCTGGCTTCAGTTTCTTTTTGTGTAAAATGAGGATAATGCTCTCTGTAAAGTTGTGAGAACTCAATGAGATAATATACTTGGGTACTTTTCATAGTGTCTGGCACATTATAAACATTCAAAAGTAGTAGTTATGTGTGTAATGTTGTTATTCTCAGGTTTCTTTACATTTAACAATCAGTCTGTTTAATAAAAAATGGTATCCTCTTGGTTCAATGTTTATACATGTAAATGAATTCAAAACCAGTTTTCAGGCCAGGCATGGTGGCTCCTGCTTGTAATCCCAGATACTTGGGAAGCTGAGATGGGAGGATCACTTGAGCTTAGGAGTTCAAGACCAGCATGGACAACATAGCAAGATCCCATCTCATTTAAAAAAATAAAATAGAATAAAACAGTTTTCATTATTCTTAAACCGACATATCCCCCCACCAAAACAAATAAAACTAAAAAAGTTTACATTGAAACAATGAGATCCTCTTCTCCTATTGGTTGGGAAAAATTAAGATTATTATAGCTTTGATAAGAGTGTAGGGAATTGGGCACTTTATACAATTTTGGTGGGAAGATAAATTGATACATTTTTGGAGGACAATTTTTTGACAATATCAGATATATTCTTTAATCCAACGGGTAGGAATGTAATCTGTAGAGTTATTACTTAAAAAAATTTTACCTATTTTTTGTAGCAATGGGGTCTTGTTATTTTGCCCATGCTCAGCTTGAACTCCTGGCCTGAAAGCAATCCTCCCACCTTGGCCTTCCAAAGCTCTGAGATTATAGGTATGAGCCACTGTACCCAGCCTAATATAGAATTATTAACATGCAACGACATCTGCACAAGCATATTCAAAGCAGCACTGTCTATAATAGGAAAAAATGGAAACTGTTTAAATGTCCATTGTTATGGAAATATGAATAAATTATGGTTTATCCATACAATGTAATACAAGGAAGCCATTAAAAGAATGAGATAACGTGTATATACTTTTTTTTCTTTTGGAGATAGGATCTTGCTCTGTCACCCAGGTTAGAGTACAGGGGAGCAATCATAGCTCATTGCAGCCTTGAACTCCTGGGTTCAAGCAATCCTCCCACCTCAGCCTTCCAAGTAGCTGGGACTACAGGTAGGCACCACCATGCCTGGCTAACATTTTTTATGTTTTGTAGAGATGGGGTCTTACTATGTTGCTCAGGCTGGTCTCAAACTCTTGGCCTCAAGAGATACTCCCACCTTGGCCTCCCAAAGTGCTGGGATTGCAGGCATGAGCCACCGTACCTGGTTCAGATGTGTACATACCTTGAAAAGATGGCCATGATATACTTTAAGCAAATAAAGCAAGATGCATAAGAATATACATAATGTGATCCCATTTGGGGGAAAAAATTACTTCTGTGTGTGTATGTTCATATGTGAATAGAAAAAAAGTCTGTGAGGATACATATCAAATTGTTCACAGTGGTTTCCTCTGAGGAGTGGGTTGGAGGGGGAGATCTTTTATTTATATACTTTTATAGTGTTTAAGTTTGTTGGTATTTTTTTTTTTTTTGGTAATCTCCTGTTTTTTGTAATTTTCTGAAATGCCCATAAAGGGAAATGGATGAATTTACTCAGCCCCATTTCTTTATCTTGGTATAGTTCTTTGCCATTTCCTAGGTCAATTGGTTTGGCTTCCTGGGCTTGCACTAGTCCAGATTTCTTTCCTCAACCCTGTCTGGCTTGGTGGGATTCTCAGTCCCTCTGGGAATCTACATTCTAGTTCTTTTCTGGAGTGTGTAAGCACTAGATCAGATTATCTGGATTCTTGGCCATATTTCATTGCTTCTTTAGAGCTACGCTGCCCCTCCTAGATCATTCTAATTTCTGATCCTCTAACAAGGAAGGCATTTTCCTAACTGGCCCCAAGGATTTTATTTAGGACTTTAGGCCTACCTGCACTAACCTCACACAAGCTTCACCCTTCTTAAAGATTCCTTAGCTCCTGGGCCCTTGAAAACCCTCTCACCTCCTGATTTGTATCTATTTGGTTGACTTCCTCATATTAAAGCTGGTGATGCTTAGAGAACTATCCTTTTGTTCTAGACTAGTTCTAGTGTAGAGTTGGTAATTACAGTGTGTGATTCCTGATTACAGTGTGAATATGGCATGTGCCATATTCCCGGCAGATTCTTACCTTATGTCCACCTTCCTTCTCCTGTTTTAAAGATCTGCCTCCATTATACAACGCTTCCCCTTAGTGGGCCTCCCTCTGTATTCTACCTTCCAGTTTGAGAAATACATCTTGCACTTCCCCATTCTGTCCTCTTTTCCTACCCTCCCCCAATTCCTGAGCCCTTCCACTGTGCCTTCTGGAATTCAGAGTTCATTATCAGAAAATGTTCTCTTCACTTTCTTCTCTGAGCATTACTTTCTCCTTCTTGGTCAGAAACCTGCCTTTCCCCTGATGACTCTTCACAATTCTTCTCTTCTGCACTCTCATATGGTGGCTGTTTCTTTTCTCCTAGTCCTCTTACCGCTGAGTATGGAGCTGGGATACATGTCTTCCTTGTTTCTAATTGCTGCTTTCTGACCCATTCTTCCTCCTTCCTCCCTAAAAGCCCCAGCTTTGAATCTCACATCATCAGAATATATCATCTGGTCATTCCCACCCAGTTCTTGAGGACTTTAGCTCCTGACTCACTGCTACTTTCACCAGTGCTTCTCTAATTATCTTGACTCCTGCTCCGTCTCTTTCACTGATTTCTTCGCACATACTCTAGAGCAGTGCTTCTCAACAGGGGGAGATTTTGTCCCCAGGGAACCTTTGGCAATGTCTGGAGACATTTTTGGATGTCATAACTTGAGAGATGCTACTGGCACCTAGTGTAGTGGGAGGAGACCAGGGACACTGCTCAACATTTTATAGTACACAAGACAGCCCCCACCGCAAAGAATCGTGCAGCCCAAAATGTCAGTAGTGCCACTCTTGAGAAACCCTGCTCTAGAGTCAACTCTAGACCTTGCCATCACCAATAATTGGAACTTCTCCATAATCTCAATTTTATACATCTTACTTTCTGACCACATCCACCTCCTGTCTTTTCAGCTCTTTTCCTCAACCTCAACTCAGTATTCCTTTAATCCCACAGAGAGCTGCAGTCCATCGATCTTACCTTCCTTTTCATTGTCTTGACTCCTTTGATGTCCTACCTCCCTTTCTTACCCGGCTTCTGTGGTCAATCATTATAATCACTCCTGATTCCGTTGCCCATCTCTTGTGCTGTGTACAGTTAAACTCAACTTTTCTACCTCCTTCCTACCTGCATATGTGACCAAATGTAGTCAGAAAACAAAACAAAACAAACAACCATACTGACTAATTTCAATGTAAATTCTTGATTGTGCCTCTCAAATATGTCCTTAATGCTGCCAGGCAATCATATTATATTTCCCTTAAAAAGAAGAATCAGCTAGAAATGAACTTTTGCAGACTTAAACTACTACTTCTACCTCCTGATAACATATGTACTCTTAGACACTGCTTTTCTACCTGTTTGCACAGATAAATTAGCCATGGCCTTGTCTAAAAGTTGTCCCTCCATTTGTGCTTTAGATGTCATCTCACCTGTCAAGGAAATTGCTCCAATAATTCTCCTGTCTCTTTTTGTTTTCTATAGGTTTATCATATTAACATACAAATATACTATTATTTTTCCATCTTAAAAATCCTCCTCCTGGCCAGACATGGTGGCTCATGCCTGTAATTCCAGCACTTTGGGATACTGAGGTGGGAAGATTGCTTGAGGCCAGGAGTTTGAGACCAGCCTGAGCAACATAGTAAGACCCCATCTCTACACACATACGCATAAAAATACTCCCCTTGGCCCCCCAATTTGCCCACCAAGTTATCACCCTACCTCTTTGCTCCCCTTTTCTGCAAAACTCCTTATAAGAGTTGTCTATTTTTGCTGTATTCTCCTTCAGTTCTCTCTCAAAACTATTTCAGTGGGGTTTGGGTCCTGTTCCTCCAGTGAAATTGTTTTTGTAAAGGTCACTAATGAGTTTTTCATTGAAAAATCCAATAAATAATTCTTATTTCTCATCTTATTTTGTCTATAAGCAGCATTTGGTAAACTTTTTTCATTTGGCTTCTAGAGTAATACATTTTCTTGGCTTTATTTTCTACTTCATCAGTTACTTCTTCACGAACTTCTTTGTGGATGCCTTCTCTTCTGCACGACCTCCAGGGCCCAGTCCTTGGCCCTCTTCTATTCTGTACCTACACTTGCTTTGTTAGTGATCACATTCAGTCTCATGGTTTTAAACATCATCTTTATGCCTATATCTCCAGCCCAGTTTTTCCTTCCAAACCCCAGACTTGTGTATCCAAGTGCTTGTTCAATATTTCCATTTGGAAGTCTCATAGATATGGCAGACTCAACATATTCAAATTAAACTTCTGATTTATTCCCCCTTTCTCCCCATCCCCAATCCCCTGCTCCTCTTATAACCTTCTCCTCAGTTGATGGCAATTCCATCTTTCTACTTGCTCAGGTTAAAAATCTTGGAGTCATGTTTGACTCTTGTCTTTCTCTCATACCCTACATCCAATCCATCAGGAAATTTTGTTGTCTCTTCTTTCAGAATGAATACGAATCTGCCTCTGCTTCTACTGCCTTTATCTGAGCTACCATCATTTCTTGCTTAGATGACTGCAGTTGTCTCTGCGCTTCCACCCTAACTGGTCTCTGGGCTTCTACCCTTGTGCTCCTATTCACATACTTCTTGACTTATGATGGGGTTATGTCTTGATAAAATCCATTGTAAGTTTAAAATATCATAAGTTAGCCGGGCGCGGTGGCTCACGCCTGTGATCCTAGCACTCTGGGAGGCCGAGGCGGGCGGATCACTCAAGGTCAGGAGTTCAAAACCAGCCTGAGCAAGAGTGAGACCCCCGTCTCTACTATAAATAGAAAGAAATTAATTGGCCAACTAAAGATATATATAGAAAAAATGAGCCGGGCATGGTGGTGCATGCCTGTAGTCCCAGCTACTTGGGAGGCTGAGGCAGGAGGATCACTTGAGCCCAGGAGTTTGAGGTTGCTGTGAGCTAAGCTGACACCATGGCACTCACTCTAGCCCGGGCAACAGAGTGAGACTCTGTCTCAAAAAAAAAAAAAAAAAGAGAAGCAGGAATGTTAAAAAGGGGGAAAGTCATTACCACTGCAAAATTCAGCGCTTTGGATCTTTCTATTAATACATTTTTTTCTGAGCTCTGTCCAAGTACTGAAGCTTTTATGTGGTTGTAATTCTGTGATACATGGTTTTGTTTCTACTTTATTCCTTTTAATAGTCATATCCTAAATGCTTTTCTTGGTGGTCTGATCTTCCTAGTTGTGATATTTAATGGTGTATGATATTGCATTGAGTGCTTACGATAATTTTCTTACCTCTTCTCTCATTTTGGACATTTGGGTTGTTTCCTGGACTTTTATATCATAAATTATTCTTCAGTGAACATCTTCATGTATTTTGGGGGAGATTCTTTTCTTAAGAGAAATGTTATGAGTAAGAAATACCCTATGTCAGACAATATCAATGTTTTTTTTTATGTCTGATACAGACAGACAATTTGCAAAAGCTTTTTGTGCCTTTTTTCCCTTGCTGCTAGCCATGTATGAGCATACCAGTCTGTCACAACCTCACTTATTAGGTATTTTTATTTTTAATGTCTGCAAGTTTAATATTTGGAAATAGATAAAATTTATATAGGTGGAGAAATTGGGGGAGAACATTTTTGGGTATTCCATATACCTGTGTGTACTGAGTCTTCTTCCCAACATAGTTTCCTAATTTTTCTCCTCCCTTCTCTGCCTTCTCAGAGAGCTTTCTGGAAGTCTTGTTTCTAATTCCCCAGCCTCTTCCCTGAGTACTCGCCCTACCCTGTGGCTCTTGCAGGAGGCTTTCACTTCCCCTCTACCTTTCTGCAGTTGAGACTTTGCATCTTCTGTGCCCTACGTCTCTCAGGTTGGGGACAAAGGGGTGTCCTCATTCCCACATGCTATACCCAGACAATTGCCCTTTCATCTTTGTAAAAACTTTTCCTTTGAGGCTTACGCTATCTGATTCTCTCTCACTCACCAAGAGTGTTGGCACCTTATAGCCTTCTTGTGTCCTTCTGTTCCTTCTACCGTTTTGGTGACTTCAGATGTCCAAGCCTGAAGCCAGGGTCTTTTTTTTTTTTTTGAGATAGAATCTTGCTGTATCACCCATACTGGAGTGCAGTGGTGTGATCATAGCTCACTGCAACCTCAAACTCTTGGGCTCATGTGACCCTCCTACCTCAGCCTCCCAAGTAGCTGAGACTACAAGCACGTGCCACCTTGCCTGACTAATTTTTTGTAGAGGCAGGGTCTCGCTATGTTGCCCAGGCTGGGCTCGAATTCCTGGGCTCAAGCAATCCTCCTACCTTGGCCTCTCAAAGTGCTGGCATTACAGGCATAAGTTATTGCATTCAGCCTGGGTCTCATCCTTTAATCTTCCTTTTCCTAACCCCCCACATCCAATTATTATAATTACTAAATCCTATCAAGTCCACCTAATCTTTCTAATCCATCTACTTCTCTCCACTCCAATGCCTCTACTTAAATTCAGGTCCTATTATTTTGGGCCTTATGTTGCTGAAACAGTCTCCTGCCTCCTGTTGCTCATTAAAATAGCATTTATTGACTGCCAATTATGCACTAGGTGTTGGGGAAGCAGTGGTGGGCAAGGCAGATATGATTCCTGACTCTCAGGAATGATGCAGAGTGAGGAGCACTGAGAGCTATAGGAACATGGAGTAGGGCACCTTGCCTGGCTCCAGGGGTTAGGGAAGCATTCCCAGAGGAAGAAGCATCTAAGAGACCTGAAGGATGGTTAGGATTCAACCAGGAGGAGTTGTTGGGGGATGTGAAGGAAGAATGTTCCAGAGGGTACATGTGAAGACCTGCAGGTTGGAAGTATGGATAGTTGGCACCTTTTGTGACCTGAGAGTCAAAATGATGGGATGTAGAGATTTTAAAGGAGCGAGTAGATGGAGATGAGTCTGGATAGGTGGGTCATGGGTAGGAGCATGGTAATGGAAAGCTTTGTAAAGAGATCGATTTTATTCGGAGGGCTTCTTGGAGTCATGGAAATGTTTTAAGCAGGAGAGTGACACTGTACGGAATTCCAATTTAACAAGATCCCTAGGGCCTCCATGTGGCTGCAAGTGTGGAGAATGGATGAATAGTCTGGAGTATAAGGAGGGCCAGAGAACATGTGAAGTGTTCTTGGTGGCAAAATGGTAGCAAAAGGCAGTAGCTTCTAATGGGATCTTAGGAGTGGGAATGAAGGGGAGAGGACAGGTGCAGGGGAAATCTACAAGGAGGAATTGGCAAGATTTGGGTTGGGCCAGGAGTGGAAAGAGAGTGAAGAGTAATAGTAGTAAAGGCTGGTGCTCGGATTTCAGGCTTGCAAATTAGGTATGGAGCCCAGGAGGAACAGTAGGTTTGAAGGTGGCAGATGCTAGGTCCAATATGGACAAATAGAGTTTGAGGTACCTGTGGGGTGTCCAAGCGGAGCTGTCCACCAGACAGTTGGACATATTTGTTTGGAGTGTAGAGGTGCAAACTAAAGTAATGGCTGAGTGACATCACCCTGAGGGTCAGCAAATAACTGATGAAGGACTGGTATCCAGACTACTTATAGATTTCTTATAAGTCAGTAAGAAAAAGACAATAACCTAGTATAAAAATGGGCAAAAATTATGAAAAGGTATACCTAAATGGCCAAGAAACAGAGAAAAATGTCTAACCTCACTTATAGTAATGATAGAAATGTAAATTTATGTGAAATACCATTTCACAGTCTTCAAATTGAGAAAAATTTAAAAGTCTGGCAATATCAAGAGGAGAGAGAGCAACCAGCACTCTTACATGCCACTGTTGGGAGAGCAAATTGGGATGAGCTCTTTGGGAAAAAATAATTGACATTACAGTATCTCATAAAGTTGGCAAAGCGCATAGCATAGAGACCAGTAATTTTATTCTTTAACAAGAACTGTAGAGAAACCCTTCCACATGTGTACCAGAATG
Organism: Lepilemur ruficaudatus; assembly: GCA_963574885.1. Taxonomy (NCBI): domain Eukaryota; kingdom Metazoa; phylum Chordata; class Mammalia; order Primates; family Lepilemuridae; genus Lepilemur; species Lepilemur ruficaudatus. Next base: position 51,884 of record CAUYRT010012752.1, read on the forward strand.
TTAATGCACACTAGCCAAAAAATAGAAAAACATAAGTGACTGTCAGTAGAAAAGTGTAGATCAGTCTGCATACGTTCATAAGTGGATTGCTATGTGGTGGTGAAAATGCGTGCATCAGAGCAGAATGTGTCACCCCGGTTAAATCTCGCCATCACAGAAGGAATCATACAATATGGTACCATTAATGTTAGGTCTAAAGGCATGCAAGACAATGCTAGATGCCGGGATTTTTTTCCTGTATGAATATATTCTTAAAGAAATGTATGACAATGATAAATTCAGGAAAGTGTTTACCTCTAAAAGAGGATTTCTGTTAGGAAACATATTTTTCTTTCTTAAACTGGGTGGAGGGGGTGAGTCACAGGGTTTTACATTTTTTTTTCTTTTTCTTTTTTTAAGTACTCGGTCATGTGACAACATTTTTTTTAATACTTTGCATGTTTGAACTGCTTCCTCTCTAAGTGTTTAAAAAGAAAAAATATGAATCTATATGGTTTTTGGTGGCCTAAATCTGACATTAAAGTCTAAGTTAATCCTTGAACATTGAGGTAAAGATTCTATTCTCTATATATACCCCACCTGCCTTCTCCTACCTGGTTAGTTAAGTGCCAGCAGTCTTCCTCTGTGCCATAAAACTGCTAGGGGCACGAGTCTCTGATTCCTTTTCCCTCTGAGTGACCCAGGCATCCCCATATCTCTGTCCAGGCCCCTGTCCTTCGAATGGTGGAAGGTGATACCATCTATGATTACTGCTGGTATTCTCTGATGTCCTCAACGCAGCCAGACACTTCCTAGTAAGTGATGTCTTTTGCCTCCTCCTTTCTCCTCCCTCCAGTTTCAAGAGGGCCCTCTTGAGAAAGTCAGGGACTGCCTTGGGAGGAGGAAGGCTCAGTGTGCCCTTCAGATGGGAGCTGAGAGGGCCGGTCAGTTGGCTTCCTCCCCTTCCTTTGACAGCATGGGGGCCTCAGTGTCCGTGTCTCTCTCAGCGTGGCCAGCAGCAGCCGGGAGAATCCAATTCACATCTGGGATGCATTCACTGGAGAGCTCCGGGCCTCCTTTCGCTCCTACAACCACCTGGTATGGACCTCTACACCAGCCCCCGTGCTCGTCCTGGCCCAGCTCTCCTTCCTTGAGGACAGCGGAGGCTTTGCAAGGTCTGTTCAGTCCTTTCCTGCCCCCAGGATGAGCTGACGGCAGCCCATTCGCTCTGCTTCTCCCCGGATGGCTCCCAGCTCTTCTGTGGCTTCAACCGGACTGTGCGTGTCTTCTCCACGTCCCGGCCCGGCCGAGACTGTGAGGTCCGAGCCACGTTCGGTAAGCATCTGCGCCTCCAAAGGAGGAGGAAAGGCAAGGGTGCTGCCACCTGCACAGAGGCCTGTGTGAGCCCAGGGGCCTGTGGCATTTTGCCTCATCTTCAGTATGGCCCCAGGAGGCAAGTTGTGCCCAGTGGGCAGAGGAGAAAACAGATGCAGAGTGGGGAGGAAACTTTCCCAAGGTCAACCAGCTGGTCAGAGAACTGGTAGACTCCTGAACCCATGCCCTGTCAGCTGTGTACCTTTTGGTCTCCAAAATCTTTGTATCTCTAGAAAATTGGAGATGAAGCTAATTCCATTTTCCTGTAGGTCTCTCGCTCTCCATCCCTTCAAGGAGAAACTGGGATTTGAGAGGGATAAAGGAACCTGGGCATTTAGGTCCTTTGAGGGGATAGAAGGATCTGGGGATCTTCTTCCTGCTTGTGACAAACAGGGTGGGGGAGATGTCGAGTCCTGGGACAGGAGGCAGAGGCATACCTCTGCTTAGCCTGCTTGATGCTGGGTGCAGTTGCCTTCTCCCCCACTTTATTCCTTTCCTCTCTAGCAAAAAAGCAGGGCCAGAGCGGCATCATCTCCTGCATAGCCTTCAGCCCAACCCAGCCCCTCTACGCCTGTGGCTCCTATGGCCGCTCCCTGGGTCTGTATGCCTTGGATGATGGCTCCCCTCTCACCTTGCTGGGAGGACACCAAGGAGGCATCACTCACCTCTGCTTTCACCCCGATGGCAACCGGTTCTTCTCCGGAGCCCGCAAGGTAGGGGGTCACATCCTGAGAGCCTAAAGCTGGCGCTCAGTAGGGCAGGAGTAGGGATATAGTCTGCAATGTGATGAGGGGTAGGGGATGGGGAAAAGAAATCAATCTAGCTAAAGGAGTGCCTATAGACCTTGAGGGAGGCAGGGATGTCCCAGGGTCAGGGGACAACTCCAGGCCCCTGTTCTGTGTCTGCAGGATGCTGAGCTTCTGTGCTGGGATCTCCGGCAGCCTGGTCACCTACTGTGGTCCCTAAGTCGAGAGGTGACCACCAATCAGCGCATTTACTTTGATCTGGACCCGTGAGTGCTGTGGCTTCTTCCCCCTTAGGGCCCTGATGACCGCAGGAACATCCGAGGATCCCAGCCCCTGGGTGAGGGCTTGCTGCCCCAGGGGTGATGCCTCTACACCAGCAAGTCTCTCTTCTCTCTCCTCTCTCCCAGGACTGGGCAGTTTCTAGTGAGTGGCAGCACTAGTGGGGCTGTCTCTGTGTGGGACACCAGCGGGGCTGGGAACGATGGGAAGCTGGAGCCACTGCTGAGCTTTCTGCCCCAGAAGGACTGCACCAACGGAGTGAGGTCCTCAGTTCAGTTCCACAGATCTTAGGGCTTGGGTTGGGGAGGAAGGAAGGAGGTGAGTCCCTGAGGGAGCAGGCATCCTCGGTCAGGGTGCTGATAGCCCGCCCCATCTTTCCCTCTAGCCTGCACCCTAGCCTGCCTCTGCTGGCCACAGCCTCCGGTCAGCGTGTGTTTCCAGAGCCGACAGAGAGTGGGGATGAAGGGGAGCAGGAGCTGGACCTTCCCCTGCTCTCCATGCGCCACGTCCACCTTGAATGTCGCCTACAGCTGTGGTGGTGTGGGGGGAGCCCAGATGCCAGTGTCCCTGGTGATCACCAGGGAGAGGAGGGACAAGGAGGGGCTGTGGGAGTTGGGGGTGGGCTTATATAAAGAGGTTTTAAATGATACTAGAGTCTTCGTGTCTGTTTGGGGTGGCAAATGACTGAGGTGGGGACAGCCAGGGGGACTCGTGGGCTCCTTTGGGCTCCCTTGTCCAGCTGCAGTGGGGACTACTGGCATATTGTTCTTGAAAGCAGGGGTTGAGAGGTGGGACTAGGTGGGAGCCAATGGGATGGCTTAGTTTAGTGTGAAGTCAAGTGGGTGGGGGTGGGGCTTCATGCCACTGACTGGTTGCTAGGCAACTTGGTAAACTGAAGGGGGGAACCTGTTTGAAATCTCACTCCCAAGGTGGGGGTAGCAGGGGTCAGGGTGAACAGGGCTGAGCAGGAGTGGCAGGAGCTCTGTGTCAGACTGTTGGGTGTGGCTGTGAGACTGTGCAGACAGTGACAGACAAGACGCCTGCTCCTTCCACTGAACACTATTTACCATCATCCAGCAGCAGAGGGACGGACGCTGCTCTGGGGGAAGGGGAGCAGGAGCAGTCCCCTCCCCTGGACCTCCGCCAGGAGGTAGGCAACCCAGTAGCCAGAGTCAAGGACACACATGAAAGAGTAAAGGTGCCAAAAAATACAGGCGTCACATTCAGTATTGCTGTGAGATGCAGGACAAGGCCGAGGGTCTTATTCATTCAGCAGCTGTGGCTGGTCTTGTTTCTGCATTTGTCTGCTCTGTCTTCTGAGGGGGTGCGGGGCAAGTGTGGTATCTGAAGCAGTGACTCCTCTCTGTCCCCCTCCATGCACCTTGCCAAACACTGAGAGATACTGTCAGCAGGGGATGTGATTTTGGATCTCCCAATCAAAGGGAAGGGACAAAAGGCCTGTGGAGGCTTGAGAGGGAAGGAGAGGAATGTTGCCCCTGCCCAGAGGTGCTGAAAGCCAGGTTCTTACACCCAAAAAGGCAACTCCTCCCTTCCCCCAGGATAATTGGAAACAGCCCTTCCTGCTGCTGGGGATTGGGGTTGTAGGTACTCCCTTTCTTCTCCCAACCCCACTTCTCCCCCCAAACATCTGAGAAGGGCCCAAGTTTGCTTCCTAATCTCTTCTTGCCTTTCTCCTAACCCCCAGATAACAGTAAAGGGTCCTAGGAGCTATGACAAAAGGGACTCCAGGAGTGGGAGTTGAGCAGCCTGGGTTTGGTTTCCAGTTTTCTCCCAGACTCCTTGTGTGACCCTGGGCAAGTAATGTGCCTCTCTGAGCCTCAGTTTCTTCGTCAGTACAATGGGATCGTTAGCTCTGTCCCTCCCACTTCACACAGATAGTCGTGACGATCAACCCAGCTGCGCTCTGTGAAGCGCCAAGCCTTCAAGGTTATCGTTATTCTCTCCAGACCTTGCAGGGCAGCGGTGTTTTGGGACAGGAGGCGGCGGCTGCGGGAGCGCGAGGCATGGGTTCTTGGGGTGGCGAGGGCGAGAGCCTTTCTGGATTCGAGAGAAGAAGGTTCCAACCACTCAGGCGATCTGAGGGCAGGAGGGGAGACGGGCAGAGACTCGGCCAGAGACGGAGACTCGGAGAGACAAAAGGGGCGTGAGAGACCGCGCCGGGGAGCGGGGCGGGGCGGCGGCCGCGGCAGGCGGGAGGTGCTCGAGGTGAGGGAGGTGTGGGGGGCGTGGGCCGCGGGATGCTGCCGCCCGCTCCGACTCGAGCTCCAGCTCCAGTTTTTCCCTCCACCATCCTCTCCCCCTCCCCGCCTCTCTTTTAACTCCCCCCTCCTGGGCTCGGGACTGGTTTCCTCCCTTAGCCCGCTGCCCTCAATCCCGGCGAGGCTGGGGCTCCGGCTCGGCGCCCCCTTGCTCGCTCCCTCGTCCGGCGCCCCATGCCGCCCCGGCTCCCCCAGTCCCCCACTTAGGCGGGCTCACAAATCCCGGGGTGCTGGCGCGTGGGCCGGGGGGGCGTAGGGCGCCTGCAGACGGCCCCTGCAAGGGCTCTGGTGGGGCTGAGCGCTCCGTAGCGGGGGTGCGGACAGAGCAGGAAGCGGGTCCGCGTGGGAGCTAGGGACATCAGCCACCGCGGTGGCCGGGGCTGAATAGCCAAGCAGCCAAAGCAGTCACTCCAGGGGGTGAGAGACTTTGGGGGTAGTTGGTGCCCCGCCCCCCAGGCCTTGGCGGGGTCATGGGGGCCCCCCGTTCTGGGCCAGGGGACGTGCGAGTCGGGGCCCTGCTGCTGCTGGGGTTTTTGGGGCTGGTGTCTGGGCTCAGCCTGGAGCCTGTCTACTGGAACTCGGCGAATAAGAGGTGAGCGGCTTGGGGCTGGGGAGACCCCATACTCCAGGAGAGCGGGTATGGAAGCTTTGGGGACTTGGGGGCTGGGTTCTCTGAGCAGGGAGGAGGCTGGAGGGAAGGTGCTGGTGTCCTGACGTGCGGTGATGGGTTACTGGAGAGAGGTGATCTTGGGCGCGAGACTCCCTGGTCACACACAGAGCTGGATGTGGGTATTGCTATCCATGTGTCAGGAGTTTGGAGACCCCAAAGGAACAAGGATAAGAAAGTTCATGGGTAGTGGGGAGGGCAGTGCAGTGGTTATTTGGATCTGTGGGAGACTGTGTCGGGGGCTGGGCTTGGAGGGAGCCTGGTTAATGTCAGCTCTCAGGAGAGAGCTGCTGAGTAGGTGCTGCTGAGGTGCTGAGAGGAAGGGCAGGGTGCCTCTCTCCCCAGCAGTGTTGGAGATAGGAGGCGAGGGGGCTCAGTCTGGGGGCTCTGGGGACAACTTCTCCAAGGCTCCTTGGCTCTCTTTACAGTCTGTCTCCAACTCTTGCCCACAGCCATAGGGTCGGTGAACCATTGGCTGAACGACTTCCTAACCAGAACATATTCCTGCCTTCCTGGCGTGGAGACTTCTTTCTGGAATAAGGCTCAAGCTCCCTCAAGCCCCCTTCTTTCCCTCTTGCATCTGGAGTCCTGAGGACCCCATTGCCTCCTCCCCCGTCTTTGCTGCAAACTCTTCCATCAGACCCCTCTGTTCGGTGGCATGCTTGCTTTGCTCTGAAAAGAGGCCATGGGTCAGATGAAACTTCAAGCCACACAGGGTAGGACAGAACCTTTGGGAGGTCATCTGGGTCCCTTGCCTACATGCAGATCCCGCTCCCTGTTAGCAAAAGAGTTCTTTCTGTGTTTTGAAAAATTCTTGCTTCCCTAGGGAAGCTGTGTGAGGCTCTGGTAGGGGTAAGCTTTGGAGCTCATCAAATCCTTGGTCTTAATCCTAGCTCTGCTGCTTTCAATTGTGTGGCCTTGGGCATGTCACTTAACCTTTCTGAGTTTGTACCCTCAATCCTAACAGCTATTATGAGGATTAGAGGTAAGGTGTTTGAACCTTAGAACTCATTAGAGGAGAGCTAGGATTACTCTTCCTCTCTTTACTTCCCAGCCTTGCACACACTTCTCAGTCCCGCCATCCCCTTCCTCCCTCCCTCCAGTATCTCTTTGGGAATAATCTCAATGCCTTTTCTGTATTCAAGTCTCTTGGCTGCAATTTGAGTATCAGGTGTGTAGCTTGAGGACATAAGTTAGGCTTATTCTGATAGGGTGGAGAAAAGGGCATTAGGGTTTCCTGGGGGCTTTTTTGAATTTTGGGTGGGAAGGAATGGGTCACTTGGGAGCTTGGGAAGATACAAGCAACAGTCCCCTGGGACCTAGTCCTCCTGAGACCCTGTGTCAGCTGTTAATGCACAGCGAGGGGCTGCAGTGGTTGGCAAGTTTGTGGCTGTGCTGGGCTAGCGGATGCCTGGGCCCACTGGCCTAGGAGATGTGGGTTTGTGTTGTTGTGGTTAGAAAAGTGAATTCCTTCACTTCCAAAGCAAAAGAACACTTTCTCTAGGAAGTCTGAGACGCAGGGTGGGGGGACTCAGTGAGGAATGACCCAGGCAGCACCAGGCAGCAGGCCCCCAGACCCTGGTTCCTGTTAGCCCCATTCAGGGTCATCGACAAACCAGGCATTTACCTCCTATCCTATTACCTGGCTAACTTGGGACACTGGTCTGGATCATCCTCCACACCCCTTCCCCAACCCATCCCGCCTGTGCCCCCTTTACCCTGAAATCCCTGAAATTCAGTGGTGGTCAGGAGGAGGGGAGGCTCTGCCCCCATGGTTGACTGCCATAGAATAGTGAAATCACCTGGGAGGGGTGGGCTGTGTGGTTCCAGAGAGGCCAGCTCCTTGGTAACTGGCATCCTGTTGCCATGGCAACTGGGCTGGTGATGGAGCGGGAGATGGCAGTGTGCATGTGGTGAGGGCGGGCTGAAGAGTGCATTTGGGCACACCAAGGGGCAGGAGACCTCTGGGCCTGGCTTCCTGCTGCTTCCAATGTGAGCTCACAGAATCCTTGGTGCCTGCTCTATAAGAACAGACTTTCCACTCAGACAAAGGCAGGCCGGCGGGTGGGAGCTGAGAATGGCTGTCCTGGAGGGTTGTGGGGTGAGGAAGGGGAAACTCTGGGGGCCACACCTCTGACATCTCCTCCTCCTTGTCCACCTCACCCTCCTCCCTATAGGTTCCAGGCAGAGGGTGGTTACGTGCTCTACCCTCAGATTGGGGACCGGCTAGACCTGCTCTGTCCCCGGGCCCGGCCTCCTGGCCCCCACTCCTCTCCCAATTATGAGTTCTACAAGTTGTACCTGGTAGGAGGTGCCCAGGGCCGGCGCTGTGAGGCACCCCCAGCCCCAAACCTCCTCCTCACTTGTGATCGGCCAGACCTGGACCTCCGCTTCACCATCAAGTTCCAGGAGTATAGCCCTAACCTCTGGGGCCACGAGTTCCGCTCGCACCACGATTACTACATAATTGGTACTGCTGGGTAGAGGGCAGGGTCCAGGGGGAAGCTGCTCTCAAGATCGAGGGCAGATGTGGGAGGGGGACCACTATGTCCTCGGGGGTAGGCACTCCAGGGTATGGGGACAGAATAAAGGCCAGCTCTGGGGTGCCAACTTCTCCCTCTGGCTTTTGTCTCCCAGCCACATCGGATGGGACCCGGGAAGGCCTGGAGAGCTTGCAGGGAGGTGTGTGCCTAACCAGAGGCATGAAGGTGCTTCTCCGAGTGGGCCAAAGTAAGTGGGGCTGGGGAACACCTCCTAGGAGCTGAGGAAGGTTGGGGCAGTACCATGACAGTCCAGGGGCAGTTGTCTCAGCTCCTCTTTCTTGGGTCTTCCCCATCTTCAGGTCCCCGAGGAGGAGCTGCTCCCCGAAAACCTGTGTCTGAAATGCCCATGGAGAGAGACCGGGGGGCAGTGCACAGCCTGGAGCCTGGGAAGGAGAACACACCAGGTAGGAACCAGGCCCAGCCCCTGCCTTCCCCAGCCGCCTCTGCTCTCAGAGCCCAGCTGCCCTGCCTCCACCCTCTCCCTCCCTCTTCAGTTTTGGGGGTGGTGATACAGGAAAGAGGAGAGAGGATGGGAGGGTGGGAGGGAATGGAAGCCAAATGAGGAAAAGACTCAATTAGGACTAATTAGCCAAGTCAGTGCTTCAATCAGTGCCGTCAGAGAAGTGGGGAGGACTACGTGGCAGGGAGCTGAAGGGCTGGACACCTGGATTCTGAGTGGGGGTCTGGGGGAAGGGGAAGTGGGGTCCCCAAGGGTCCTGGGCACTGCTGGGGAAGCCCGTGGGGACCCCCAGGGCTGGGTGTTCACATGCCCAGGTGGCTCCTTCAGTCCCTCCCCCTCTTTCCTCCTTCACCCCTTCCCTGCCAGGTGACCCCACCAGCAATGCAACCTCCCAGGGTGCTGAAGGCCCCCTGCCCCCTCCCAGCATGCCTGCAGTGGCTGGGGCAGCGGGGGGGCTGGCGCTGCTCTTGCTGGGCGTGGCAGGGGCTGGGGGTGCCATGTGTTGGCGGAGACGGCGGGCCAAGCCTTCGGAGAGTCGCCACCCTGGTCCTGGCTCCTTCGGGAGGGGAGGGTCTCTGGGCTTGGGGGGTGGAGGTGGGATGGGACCTCGGGAGGCTGAGCCTGGGGAGCTAGGGATAGCTCTGCGGGGTGGTGGGGCTGCAGATCCCCCCTTCTGTCCCCACTATGAGAAGGTGAGTGGCGATTATGGGCATCCTGTGTATATCGTGCAGGATGGGCCCCCCCAGAGCCCTCCAAACATCTACTACAAGGTATGAGGGTTCCCACCTGGCTCTCCTGAATCCAACCCTTCTTGGGGTGCTCTTCCAGTTTAATTCCTGGTTTGAGGGACACCCCCAACATCTCCTTGGCCCCCTTTGCCCCACCAGCTCCTTTGCTCCTCCTGGCTGCTGCCCTCTTCTCCACTTTTAGAATTCCTTAAGGTCCCACTGTATTACCTCCTGTCTCCCATTTGGCCATGGGCGCCCTTCTCTGTCTCTTTGCTCCTGGGTCCTGTTCCCTTGGGGAGGGGGTACAGGCTCAGTCTCCTCTCTGACCATGACCCAGGTATCCTTATCCCCCTCACACACCCAGAGCTAGGGGTGGGAACAGTCTGTCTTTTGGTTGGCACCTGTTTCTTTCTGCCTCTCACTGTTTTTCTCTTCTCTCCATCTCTTATCTTTCTCTGTCTTCTGTCTCTAGGTCTGTTCCTCTTCCCTAGCACCCTCCTCCCTACTACTCCTTCTACCCTCTTGCCTTCTTATCCTTTGCCTCTCCATCTCCTGGGTGAGGCCTCAAAGCATTTCTCCCCTTAGCTCTTGGCTCCCCTGTGACCTCTTATCCCAACCACTCCCCTCAGTCTGCCAAAAATGGGGGCCTTACAGGGAAGGCTCTGGCACTCCACCCCAGCTCAGGGCATGGGCAGCAGGGCTTCCCTCTCTGCCCTGCCCCAGGCCTCTACATACTTACTCCAGCCATTTGGGGTGGTTTGGTCATGACAGCTACTGCAAGAAGTGTTCCGTTTTGTCCAGTGGCCAATAGCAAGATATGAACCGGTCAGGACATGTATGGACTTGGTGTGACGCTGAATGGGCCACTTGGGACAGGAAGTGACTTGCTCCAGACAAGAAGTGACCAGGCCTGGACAGAAATGGCCTGGGAAGTGGCAGAAGCAGTGCATCAGGAACTGGAAGTGCCTTCATCCAGGACAGGAAGTAGCACTTCTGAAATAGGAAGTGGTCTGGCTGGAACTCCAAGTGGCTTAATCTGGGAGATTGGGGGGTGGGAGGTGGATGGTTCTTACTCTATGGAGCAGGGGGGCAGGAAGAACTTCCTGATTCAGGAGGAATCTGGAACTTACTGACTGTAAGAGGACAGAGGTGGACTGAGGAAGACTTTCCTAGTATTCAGTGGCACTTCCCAGGATCTCCCTTCCCTTGTGCTCTGTGCTGATTTTAGGACAGCTAAGATGACTGCCATCTGCTGTGGCAGGCCCAATTTGTCGTGTTCTTTCCTTTCCATATCCCGATATAATCTCTGTTAATCAACATGACTACCCCAAGAACCTGCGTGTTCTCCCCCGGTAACCCAGATGGCTGTCTTGTTCACCCCTCCTCCATTTCCTGCTCCCTTCAAACTCAACACAGCTCCCTTCTTAGTGACCAAAATGGTGGCCTACTGGCTGGTCTAGCTTACAGGGGCACTTAGCAATGGCCAATGTTTCATAGTGACCAGCTGATACCTGTTCCTGCCCTCTAGTGCACAGTTGGGTATTGCCTCAGTTTCCTCCCAGCTCAGTTTTATTAGATCAAAGTTGCCCTTGGGCACCAAGTTGGCCACCTCAATCACCAGCCAAGATGGTTGCTTTGTGCACCAGAGGTCACGGCATCTCTCTGGTGCTGTAGTTCCCAGCTCCTTCCTGATTTTTCTAATCACTCCTTCCGGGGAACAGGAAGTTGATATTGCCATGGTGGCTGTACGCAGTCACCGCAATAGTTTTACTGTAAAAGGGAAATTTGAACAACAAAAACCAAAAAAAGAATAAAAAACTTCAAAAGTTGACAAGAAGGCTGGAGGATGTCTGGACATGAATTGGGACAAAGAATTAGTGATTAAAGTGGCTTTCAAGCTGAAGGTTAGATTTCATGAAACCAAGGGGAATGGGTAGGGACAGGGTGGCCTGGAGTGGTGATGTGGGCAGTACATGGGGAGGGGAAAATGGGCTGAGTGAGGAGGCTGAGGGAGACAACCACCTCGGTGGGATGGAGAGAGGAACCCAGGCAGGAGTCAGGGTTGCCAGTACATTCAAATAGGAATGTATGCGAATTTACATTCACCCATGGGGACAGTTTGAGTGTCTACTGCTAAACCAAAGCACTGGACAAGGCTCTGGACTTTGTTCAGTTAGGAACAAAGCAGTAAAAATATGTTCACGTGTTAAAGTCTATTCCCTGCCACCTCTACCCAAGGCATCTCTGACTTGGGGACTTTTGCTGTTGGGGACTCATGTGGGGACAAGGGATGCAGCTGATCACTAGAAAGTAGGAAGGACTCAGGGAGCCAGGCATCAAGCTGCCCATCCCCAGGCTCCCTGTATACCCATAACCCAGGCTCTTCTTCCCTAAAAAGCCCAGGTGCCCAGCCCCCTGGACTCAGCCCTATTCTCCAACCACAAAAGCAGCCGTCAGGAGCATCACTGGAGCAAGTCAGCAGGGGTCACAACCCCTGCCCTCCCTGCCCCTCCCCTGACTTTAGGTTCCCTCCCGCTGTCTCCCATCTGCCTGGAGGTCAAGGGGTCCCCCTTCCCCTCTTCTGTCCAGTGGGACCGCTTCCCCCCCGCATCTGAGCAAGATGCCTGGGTCCTGGGAGGTGCAGGCACTGCAGGAGGGGAGTTGTAAACCGGGAGGCCAGGTGCTGGGCTCCTGCCTTCTGAGCCCACACTGGAGCTGCCTGAGGTGGGGAGGCTCAAGGGGGGTGGAAGGGCTGGTCCTTGCCCCTTAGTGGGGGTTGGTTGTCATGGCAACATCCCCTTCTCCACACAATGGGAAGCCCCCCTCAGCCTCCCGCGTGGATGGAGCCGACAGCCCCATCGCTGGCTATCAGCCTCAGGGACTTGGCAACCGTCACTATGGCAACCTGGAGCCCAGCAACAGGGCCCACTGAGAAAGGGAGGGGTCCAAGATTGGGGCAGAGCAGTGTGTGAGGGGGCAAGGTTGCTGAGGGAGACTCCCCCCTACACATACATCTAGAGGCACAGGTGGAGAGACAAGAGGGAAGAGAAGTGGGGATAAATAGTCTTCGTGACAGGCAAACACCTCACCAAAGCAGCCAAGACATCATAACATGCTGAGAGACAGGAAGACACCTGGGGACAGATGCACAGCTGGGAAGAGGAGCAGCACATACTGCACAGTGCCCTGGGACACGCCCCTTCGGAGCACTGGCATCCAGAGACTCCCCCCAACCCTCTGGCATTAACAACACAGACCTACAACCTCTCACATGTGTAGTGACTTGTGTGTCTTTTGAGCTATTTAAAAATGCTGGTGACTTCCAAACAAAACAACACATGCCCTCCTGTTTACTTTCTGTGTACAAATACACAAACACACTCTTAGGGTAACATCTACAACAAAATGACTACAGGGGCAGGAAGACATTTATTTGTTCATTTGTTCATTCATTCATTCCCTCAACAGCACGTGAAATGTCTACTTCGTTCCAGGTACTGTTTCAGGCACTGGGAATACACGGTGAACAGGCAAAACCCCTGCTTTCATGAAGTCCAAATTTTGGTGGGAAACAACATAATACAATCTGAGGTAGTGAAAAGTGGTATAAGCAAAATAGAGTGACAGGATGGAGCGTAACAGGGAGCTGCTTTAGATTAGAAGTCAGGAAGGTCCCTCTGAAAGAAGTGACATTAATTAGGACCTTGGGCTGGGCGCAGTGCCTCACGCCTATAATCCTACCACTTTGGGAGGCTGAGGCAGGAGGACTGCTTGAGGTCAGGAGTTCAAGGCCAGCCTGAGCAAGAGCGAGACCCAGTCTCCACAAAAAGTAGAAAAATTAGCCGGGCATGGTGGTGCGTGCTACTTGGGAGGCTGAGGCTGGAGGATCGCTTGAGCCCAGGAGTTGGAGGTTGTAGTGAGCTATGATGATACCACTATACTCTAGCCAGGGCAACAGAGCAATACCTTGTCTCAAAAAAAAAAAAAAAAGTTAGGACCCTGAATAATGACAAGGAGTAAGCCATGCACTATGGGGAACGGCATGCCAGACAGGAACAGCAAATGCAAAGCCACAGAAATCATGATGTGTTTGGGAACAGCAAGAAAGACATTACAACCACTCATACATTTCAGATGTGCCCTGTTCTTCCCTAGCCTAAGCCTGTAGGGGAGCAAGTCACTTAGGGTCTGGAATCCACATTTAGGAAGTTCATCTCTCTCAGTCTTCCACTTTTTCTCCCGTGTTTCTTGTGTGTCTGTGAGTTTTGTTTTCCTCTACTAAAATTTAAGCTCTGGGAGGGCAAGGATGATGCTCTGAGCTTTCTGGGGCTGTGACACGGCTGCTGGCAGAGTCCAGAGCAGGCAGGCAGAGCAGAAGTAAAGGAATTGAGAGGGCTGGGGACCACAGAAGCTAAAACTGTCCATCCTGCCCCCAAAAAACCGGCATAGGATTGAGGCTGTCCTGGGGGACTGACTGCAGACAGAATCTCAGACTTTGCCATCCTTCCAAACGTGAGCAGCTGAGAGACACAAATCGCTCCAAGGAGTGTATGTGTGTGTGGTTTGTATTGGGGGTTTTAAGGAAAGGGGAAATGGGGCAAGGGGTTGCAGTGGGAATTTCTGATGGGGAATGGTTGACATCACATCTGGAATTTCAGTTAGAATGAAAAATGGAGCTTTCTAAGGGGCAACCATGGACATGGGGCTGAAAGTTTGTGATCTGGGAGCAGTAATGTTGCAGGGTGGTTTGGAGGCGGGGGCTGGCTGGCATGGACTCAGAGAGTTGGGTGAGGAAAAGAAAAAGGATGAAGAATGAATGGGAATGACTGGGTAGCAAGAGAGATGTTTGAAAGGTAGTAGGGAAAGTGGGGTCCTGAAGGGAGTTCTGAAGGGATCAAGCTCCAGGTACCCCTGATTCCCACAGGGAATTGAAGCATTCAGTTTCCTCATTCTTCCTCTTCCCCCAGTTGCTGTCAGAAACTCAGGCATCAGCTCCCCCCAACCCCAGTGGCTGGTGGAGTGGGGGGAGACTGAGCAGCCTCAGGGGGCGGCAGCTGGTGAGTGGGGAGGAATCTGTGTGCTCAGCAAACAGCAGCCTTGGTGCCCAGTGGCTGCCTCCTCCCTCATCAATCAGCCCCAGCCAAATGTCCTTGCATTCCCACCACCCCAAGGGGACTGGGGCTGGGCCAGGGTCCCCAGGGGAGTGAGGTGGGGATGGGTGGGAGAGGTGGGGGTGGTGCCTGGCTTCCCAGCCCTTGGCCTCTGATTCTCTTCTCTCCCGGAAGCTCTCAGTTCTTCATGTCATGGAATGACTCCATTCAGGCCCCTACCATCGTGGGAGCATCAGCTACAAATCACCTGTGGGGGGCTGCTGGGGGAGAAGGGGGGAAGAGGGATGAGTCAGGGCTGCGGAGGAATCCACTCTGGTTCTCACGGGACCAGCCCAGTACACAGTCAGCAGGGAGGCTGTTGGCATAGAGGCCCTGTCCCCCAGCTGGACTCTCTGTCTCTGATGGATGTTCTGGACAGCAGAGTGAGACCCCGACCCCTTGAATGTCCTCTCCCTTCCCACCTTCTCCTAGCCCCCAGTCCTCAAGCTCTACTTCCTGCCAAGATCCAGAGGTCTGGCACCCCACTTACCCCAAATCTGCTGCTCCCCATTGGGAGCTGGGGCCTCTAGACCTTAGCCTCTAGCTGTCTCCCCCCCCTCAGCCCGTGCTCCCCTCAGGGACCCAGGCGTCCTGCCCACTCCCTTCACCATAACAACCATTCTTTAGGAGTTGCTTAAGACTTTAATATCATTTCATTAAGTCAGCAAGTTCAGAGAAGGTTGGGGGCACAAAGAGACTGGGGGTGGGCAAAAGAGGGCCAAGGTAGGGGGGAAGCAAGGGAAGACCCCCCCAGCCCCTTCTCCGTGGAGATGGCTCTGAGAAATCAAATATTGACAGTGAGAGAACAGAACTTATTAAATCTGGGACAGGGGCGTGTAGGGAGCTGTGGGAATGGCCGGATGCCTGGGTTCTGAAGGTACTGAAGATTCTGGGAGGAGGGAAAAACCTGTGGCTGGGAGGACATGGCAAGGCGAAGTGTCTTGAAGGGTCTTGACATTACAACTCTTCTGCCCCTTTCCTTTGGGATGTACTTAGTCTTGCCACCTTGGCTTTTTCTCAGCTGTCCCCTAGAGCTCCTGGGACAAGACCCCTATCACAGCTGTGGTTGTCCCCCCTTAATCCCTTCCCCCTACCTCCACCTCTGTTGATGAGCTTCAGCAGCGTTTAATCGGATTGAGCAGTAATTAGCAAAGCTAGATGTTTGATTACCTATTTAGCATAATGTGGGGGGCTGGGATCCTTAGGCACAGCCACAGTTGGGGGGGGGCAGTCAGAGAAGAAATGGGATCTATGGAAGCCCGTTACTGAGGGAGCCAGGAAACTTGCCCATGAGGCTCCCCACCCCATACCCCATCCCTTGGGGACCCCCCTCCCTCCTGGGGTTCTGACCAATCACATCACCTCTCTCTGCCACCCATGGCCTATCTGGTTAAAGGATCACCTAGATGTTCCATCTTAGTCCTGCTTGCTGTGCAGCTGGTTTGGGGGAGGGCAGGACTCCTCTCTCTTCAATCCCTGCTCTCAGCAACAGGAGTCTGGCTGGGCAGGAGGCCACAAATCAGAATTCAGAAACCCACCTTAAGGACAATTGGGCAGGGGTTGGCGGTGGGGGGAAGAAGAGGGCAAGTGCTGTCAGCCCTGGAAATGAAGATAGGGTAGGTGGGATGGTGAGGTCAGGGTTGGATCAGGGTGTAGATTAATCCAACCTCCCTTCAGGAGGGCCAGGGACTGCTACTCCAGGCAGTGCCAGATCGGCATAATGAGATCTGCCAGGTGTGAACGCCGACCAGAAAAAGGGGAACTGAGGTGCCAGCTTCTTCTCTCCTCATCCAGCAAAGAAAATGCATCAATTTAGCTCCTCATGGAAATGTAATCAGTGGGCTCTGCTGGCTTTGTCTTAATTAGGCACTATTGATGGAAGCAGGGAGGGCGCCTTCCCATCCCCCCACTCAGCTTCCTCCCTGTATCTTCCAGGTCTCCCCAAAGCTTCTCCGGCCGCAGGTACAGCTCAGTCTCCTAGGCGCCTTCTAGCGGCCCCGGCCCGCAGCGCCCCCTAGCACCCTTTGCGATCTGCCCCTCCTCTCACACCCCCTCCCCTCCCGCTTCCCAGGACACAGCCTTTGTTCTTATGGAGAGCGAAGCCCCTCCCGGGCCCGGTCACCTTCCCCAGGGAGGCCCCGCCTCCCGTCCCCCCTCAACCTGCGACGCTTTCCAAAGCCAATCCTCAGATTCCAAAAATTCCAGTTCCAGTCTTCTCTCCCTTCCCCCGCCCCGCGCCGCCCGGCAATCTTAGACCCCAGTCCGCACTAAGAAGGGGGAACGAGCAGGAGGGCAGGGGTGCTCCAGCCCCGGTTTTTCCCCCGGACCCAGCTGCAGCCACGGCTGCCTGGAAATCCTGGAGCGCCTTCTACATGGCAATGAGCCTCGCAGGGGGACCACCGGGCGCCATCTGCTGGACCCGCTCTGGCTGGAGCCCACAGACCTGGGAGCGGGGGTCGGGCGCTTGGGTTCCCCCTGCCTTTTCAGTACTCTGGGGGACGGTAGCTCGTTGTTTCCAGGCCCAGCCCATCCAGCTCGGTCCTCACACCAGGCCCCCCGCACCCTCCAGCCCACCAGACGTAGTTACTTTCCCCGAGGCCGCCAGCCTTCTTGTCCCGGGTCCCAGCGGGCGAAACCCGGGAGGGGTGGGGCCGAGGAACAGGGATGCACGGCGCCTGCGCGAAGAGGCCGACTCCGCGGGCCCGCGCACTAGCTGTGCGCCCCTCCCTTCCCGAGGTTGCCATGGCGACGCGTGCAGGAGCGGGCCTGAGAGGGCCAGGCAGGGCAACTTCTTAGTTGGAGTGGCCCATCGGTCGGCCTGGGGAGGAGAGGGTCGGCGTTGTGAGGTGTGTTTTGGGGCAGTAGCAAGGAGGGAAGGAATGCTGGAGAGAAAGGGCAGTAGTGAGGGGGTAGGAAGGGACAGTTGTAGGGGAGAAGGGGCAGTTGTGGAGGGAGGGGGAGCAAGGGAGAAGTGTGGGGGATGGGGAGAAGAAGGGACAGTTATGACGGTTGTGTGGGGAAGCGGTTGTGAGGGGAAGCAATTGCAAGGAGGAATTTGCCTACTGGTAACCGGTTTGAAGAGAGGGCCAGGCACTTGCGGTATTTCCGAGTAAGAGTGAGCCCCAGGTTAGTAGGACCGCTCCTCCTGGGGTCTGCGGTGGAGTGCACCCCATGCTGAATGCACCTGAGGCTCCAGCTGGAGGCAGGGAAGCGCAGCCTGATGCTTCCCTGGAGACTGATGGAGGAAGCCTTCTTGCTGTAGTTGGTTTTATTGATTTGTTGGCCTAACAGAACGTTTTTCCTTGGAGCAAAGTACAAATCCTTCAAGTTTGAAATTCATAACCTGTGATCAATGCCTGTGGCAATCTGTGGGGATGAAGAAGGAGAGCCACAGGTGGCCGCGAGGCCGTCAGCTGCATGAAGAGGGAATGCCCAGCCAGCCTAACTTTGCCCTTGGGATGCTGAGCACCTGCCAGAGAAGCGCTTCCTGTTAGCCTGCTTAAAGAGGCAGCACTACTGTGGCCTTCCTCATGCCCCAATTCTTTTTTCCCCATTACACAATTCAAAATTTAGTGTTGAATGACTTTTGCCCTTCTTGCTTCCAGTCTGTGCTCAGGGCATTTGAGTCAAATGATCCTGATCTTCCTTATCAGTTAGAACAGCCTTACTCAGCCAACTATGCTAAGAGACTTCTCTGTACACACAAAACAAGGTTCTTGCCCTCAGTAATTAAAAGCTAAAGAGACTCATAGCAGATACTGTTTTGTTTGTTTGTTTAAGGATGTTGCAGATTTTAGTGTGGTTAGGAGGAACATTTTTCCATTTTAACTTGAGGAAAGGTACACAGGAAAATCAACCTTGGTTTGCGTGAATGAGTTGACACAGTGACAAAGGTTGGAGAACATGGGGACAGTCTTCCTTCCCTGGGCCTTCTCATTCACCCTTGGCCCTGTGGGTGAAGTGCTTGAGGGTATGGGCAGCCACATTTCAGCTTGGTGGATCTTTTCCAGATTATCTTATGTTCTTACAGGCTGGGCAAAGAAGAGAGTCCTTAAACACTCATTAGTGCGGTATCTATTGGGCTATCATCTTTTTTTTTTTTTTGAGACAGAGTCTCACTCTGCTGCCCGGGCTAGAGTGCTGTGGCGTCAGCCTAGCTCACAGCAACCTCAAACTCCTGGGCCCAAACCATCCTTCTGCCTCAGCCTCCCAAGTAGCTGGGACTACGGGCATGCACCACCATGCCTGGCTAATTTTTTTCTATATATTTTTAGTTGGCCAATTTCTTTCTATTTTTAGTAGAGACGGGATCTTGCTCTTGCTCAGGCTGGTTTTGAACTCCTGACCTTGAGCTATCCTCCTGCCTCAGACTCCCAGAGTGCTAGGATTACAGGTGTGAGCCACCTCGCCCAGCCTGTTGGGCTATCATCTTTAGCTTTCATTTATTCCTAATGCCTGGAAGGACCAACTTTGATTTTTAACCCAGGACCCTGAAGAAAGTGAGGTGCCCCAGGGAAAACAAGGACTCCAAGGCCCCTATCAAGTACAGGTCCCTTGTGGTTAATGGAGCAGAGTGTGGGTACCCCCAGAAAAGATTATTATATTGGGTCTTAATCAATTTGTGAATTCAAAAGGGGCTGCATGTATCAGGGGGCTGGGTTGGGATCTGGTTGTAGACTCCCAACTCCTGTGTCCTTGTAGGTTTTGCCTGCACCATGTCCAGCAGAGCTGAGAAGAGGCAGCGTGTGAGTGGCCGAGTAGGCTCCCGTGCAAACCGGGCAGGGCAAGCTGCTCAGAATGCTCTGGCTGCACAGGAGGGTGCCCTGCCCGCCAGCGAGCCCGAGCCCCAGCCCGAGCCCAAGCCCCCCAAGGAGGAGCCTGGTGGGTACTTGCTGAGGCAGGGGATGCTTAGTAATGGAGGGTGGGAAAAATCAGAGGGGCTTGGAGGCAGAATGCTTGCATCTTAGGAGGGTCTTAGGGCTGGGGAGTGGGCTCTATTGCTTCTGGGAAAGAAACAAGGGCTAAGTGATCCTCCAGCTGAGGGAGTTCAGCAGAATCTCAGCGCTGCTGCTGGGTTCCTTTTATTGTGTATCTTCTTCCTGGCTAGCCATGTACTTGTTCTTTCTGTCCTAAAATTTCCCACCAATGCACCAGGAGTTCACCAGCCAATCCTTTTTCTAGCTTCTTCCTTCTTATTTCAAGTGTTCCTCATTGCTCCTACCCCACTGAAGAGGGTTTGATCTCTTCCTTTTTCCCATTTTCACCCTGGGTGGCAAAACAAATAATGTTTTTCTCCGATTAAGCCCATCACCATGGAGACTCAGCCTGCCTTGCCACCCTTTGAATCCTAAGCCCGGCTGATGCTTTTTACCATCTGTTTAAGGCTCTTGTATCTCCGCCTTCAATTTGGCAGGGACTTGGTAGACTGCAGAGGTTCAGGTTCAGGACAACAGGAAAAGAAGACTAGATGGAGGGAGAAAAGAGTTTAAAGAGGCTGGCTTTTGTGGCTTTCATACGAAGGATTCCTTGCCTGTGGGTGAGCGGGAGCGAGTAGGATTTGAAGGTTTTTGGTAGCTGTTGGTGTCACAGGGCTTTCCCTTAGAGCACTGGCCAGTGTAGACAGGACTGTGAGCTAAGTGTAGACCTCCCCACGCCCTTTTTACCTGGAGCTCCTATACGCTGCTGGCAGCCTGTCAAGATGGAGAGAAATAGAATCCTCCTTTAATGTTAAAGGTTGAGAGATTAAGTATGGATGTGGGAGAAAGGTCCAGGGACTTAGGAACCTGTCTTAGAAATTTATTCTTCTGAGTTCTCAAATGCTCCGTTGAAAGCAGTTTAAAATGGAACTGGCTCCTAAAAGCTGAGTACCAGGAGGAGTAGGTGGAGGTAGGAAGGAGGTAGTGAGGTCGAGTTTGGAGAATCATCTGGGGAGGAAAGGGAAGGAGCTTTGAAATTAATGCATTGGCCTTCAAATACTGAGGGTTTCTGTCTGCCCCTGCTCTAAGCCTTCTTAGTGTTTGACATGGAGCGTTCCTGCTGTCCTGTAACCTGGGCAGAGGTTTAGAGAGCACTTGGACCCCCAAGGCAGCCCTGAAACTAACATTAATTCCTGTAATCTTTGAAATTAAGTAGGAACTGAGGCCTGGCCCATGGGAGACACAGGGGGCCTAAAACACTTCTTGATGAAAGATGGTGGGTTTGAGAGTAAACACTCTTTTGGGGTCTTATCCATATTCTTTACTTCCCTAAGTGCTCTTTAATTCCCACTAAAAGGAGATGAAGAAGAATTGTAATCAGGTTTATAATCCCTTGTCTGTAATTTTCAAAAGCTCTAAGAACTGAAAGTTTTTTTTCCAAAGTTTGGCATATAAACTTATTTGGTGGTAAAACCTAACCTAAACTGACATGAAGGTATTTATAGTCTATTTAAGCCATTTAGTATAAATATTCATATGTTTTACTGCAGAAATACTCATAATATGAAGAGTTTGATTAAGTACTGTTCTAGAGCCCTCTGGGGGGAGTGGCAGGTGTTCACATACTATATTATATTGCATACTATATTACAATTCTAAATTCTGAAGTATACTCGAGCCCAAGGTTTCGCTTTTTTTTTTTTAAATTTGTATAAAAAAATTTTTTTACTGTTTTCTTTTTTGTATCTTTTTTTTTTTTGCTCAGGCTGGTTTCCAACTCCTGACCTTGAGTGATCTGCCCGCCTCAGCCTCCCAGAGTGCTAGGATTACAGGCGTGAGCCACCATGCCCAGCTGTATCTTTTTTTTTTTTTGAGACAGAGTCTCACTTTGTTGCCCGGGCTAGAGTGCCGTGGCGTCAGCCTAGCTCACAGCAACCTCAAAACTGCTGGGCTCAAGCGATCCTCCTGTCTCAGCCTCCCGAGTAGCTGGGACTACAGGCATGCGCCACCATGTCCGGCTAGTTTTTTCTATATATTTTTAGTTGGCCAATTAATTTCTTTCTATTTTTAGTAGAGACGGGGTTTCCCTCTTGCTCAGGCTGGTCTCGAACTCCTGACCTTGAGCTATCCTCCCGCCTCAGACTCCCAGAGTGCTAGGATTACAGAGTGAGCCACCACGCCCAGCCTGTATCTTTTATTTTATTTTTGACAGGTGGGCAAGGAAAGAACCCAACGTTTTGGATAAGGGATCGTAGACCTATATTCAGGCAAAACAGAAAAAGCATAGCGAGCAGTATAATGATCCTTGTATACCCTCAATGTAAGAATCAATGGTGATGGCAACAAGTGAATCCCTATAAATACATAGGCAAATCCCTTCCCCAAGACCCTCTCTTTTTCTCCAGAGGTCACTGCTATCCTGAGTTGGTGCTTACCATTCTTTTTTTTTTTTTTTTATTGGGGGAAAACTACAAAGCATTTACAGTACAATGTTTACAGTTACTGTGTAGTGAGCTGATTTCCCAAAATATATTACCACTCAAGTTGACTTATCTTGTTACATTCAAAAACCTACTCTGTCAAAGTAGTCCAGAGAGTACATACCTAGTGCTCCAACTGCATCTACATACAACCAACACTCCATTTTAAGTATACAATTAAATGATTTTCAGTGAATTTACCGAGGTGTACAGTTAATCACATGAATCAGTTTTTGAGGAAATCCTTTCCTCTATTGAGACCCCTAATTCCTCTCCCCAACTACTTTTCAAGCATATCCCACCCCTCCACAGTGCCCCCCCACGTCGCTGGGCATTCTTTTAATTAGAGATTTTTTATTACTGTTTCAATCTTGCTGCTTATTATTGGTCTGCTCAGGATTTCTATTTCATTCTGAAGCTTGGCAGATCACACGTTTCCAAAAATTTATCCATTTTCTCTAGATTTTCTAGTTTGTGTCTTTATAGTAGTCTCAGATATTTTGTATTTCTGTGGTATCAGTTGTATCATCTCTTTTTTCATTTCTCATTGAGCCTATTTGGATCCTTTCTCTTATATTCCTGGTTAATCTAACCATTGTCCTATCAATTTTATCTTTTATAAGAACCAAATGTTGTTGACCCCTTTGTATTTTGCTTGTTTTAATTTCATTTAGTTGTACTCTGATCTTTATTATTTCTTGTCTTTTGCTAGTTTTCAGTTTGGTTTGTTCTTCTTTCTCTAGGTTCCTTGAGGTGTGACATTAGGTTGTTTACTTGCAATCTCTCTGTCTTGTTGATGTAGGCATTTAGTGCAATTAACTTTCCTCATAGCACTGATGTTTTTGTATCCCATAGATTTTGGTAGCATGTGTTGATTTACCTAATCAAATTTTTTAAAAATGTTCATCTTGACTTCACCATTGACCCAGGATCATTCAGCAACAGGTTATTTAATTTATATATGTTCGTGTAGTTTTAAGAGATCCTCTTGGAATTGATTTCTAGTTTAATTCCACAGTTGTCTGAGAAGATACATGGTGTGATTTGGATTTTGTTCAAATTTGGAAGAATGCATATTTTGAAGTTCTTGGCTAGAATGATCTGTAAATGTCTGTCATGTCCATTTGTCCCAGAGTCTTGTGTAAGTCTAGTGTTTCTCTGTCAATTTTCTCCCTTGATAATCTCTCCAGTTCTATCAGTGATAGTGTTGAAGTCTTTGGCTATTATGATGTTGCTGTTTATTTCTTTCCTTAAGTATAGTAATATTTTATGAATCTGGTAACTCCTGTTTTAGGAGCTTATATATTTAGGATTGTTATATCTTCTTGACGAATCAATCCCTTTATCATTATATAGTGACTACATTTGTCCTTTTGTCACCACTGTTGATTTAAAATCTATTTCATCTTATTTAAGAATAGCTACTCCTGCTTGCTTTTGATTTCTATTTGCATGGAATATTTTTTCCACCCCTTTACCATGATTCAGTAAGAATTTTTATGAGTTAAATGTGTTTCTTGGAAACAGCAAATATTCAGGTTTGTGTTTTTTCACCCATTCAGCCAATCTATATCTTTTTAGTGGGATGTTTACACCATTTACATTCAATGTTAATATTGATATGAGAGATACTGTAGCAATCATCTTATTGTTACCTACTTGCTTTGTGTTCTTGAGTTCCTGTTTTATAAGAGCTGTGAGTTTTTACTTTTGGTTGTTTTTACACTGGAGGGTATCAATTGTTATCTTCAATGCATAGAGCACTTTTAAGCATTTTTTTATGGAACAAGTCTAGTGGTGACAAATTCCCTTAGAGTTTGCTTGCCTTGAAAAGACTTTATTTCTCCTTCATTTATGAAGCTTAGTTTTTCAGGATACAAGATTCCTGGATGACAGTTATTCTATTCAAGAAGACTGAAGATAGGACCCCATTTCATTCTGGCTTGTAATGGTTTTGTTTGTTTGTTTGTTTTTTCTGAGAAGTCTGCTGACACTCAGATGGATTTTCCTTACTTGCTGTTTCATCTTGTAGTTTATAGGCTTTTCTCATTCACTTTGACTTTGGTCATTCTAATGACTGTTCTATTACTGTTTGCAATGAATATTCCAGAATTTCAATGACCTTCTTGTATCTGGATGTCTAAATCTCTAGAAAGACCAGGGAAGTTTTTCTCCTTTATTCTCTCAGGTAGATTTTCTGCATTTTTTTCCTTTTTCTTCTTCTCCCTCAGTGACGTCTGTGATTCTTATGTTAGGTCATCTTACATTGCCCCATAATTCTTGAAGACTTTGTTCATTCTTCTCGATTCTTTTTCATTTTTGACTGATTGGGTTCATCCAAAAGCCTTGTCTTTGAGCTCTGAAATTCTTTCTTCTGCTTGATCTAGTCTGTTAAAACTTTCCACTATATTTCGTACTTCCCTAAATGGTTCTTTCATTTCCAGAAGTTCTGCTTTTTATTAAAACTATCTTTTTAGTGAATTTTTCATTCATGTCGAGTTATTTTTTTCTTGGTCTTTGTGTTGGTTTTCAACTTTCTCATTGATCCCATTGAGCTTATTTATGATCCATATTTTGAATTTCTTACTCAACATTTTAATAATCTCTTTTTGGTTGGAGCTCATTGCTGGATAGCTAGTGTGATCCTCTGAGGGTGTTCAAACAGCCTGCTTTTTCATATTGCCAGACTTCTTATGCTGGTTCCCTTTTATCTGGAATCTCTTCCCCCACCTCCAAACAGATAGCTCTGTGGTTCACCTGTTCTTCATTGCCAGGGACTGTGCTGCTCAGTGCAGCAAGGTAGAAGTATACTGTCTTTTGGCTTTGCAGGTAGGTACCTACTGTCATGTTGCTGGCAATTTGGGTTGGTTGGACCCAAGTAGAGTGTTCAGGTGCCAGCAGTGGTAGATTAGGTTAGGTAATCCCCAATTTCCAGGCCCCTGGATGGCTTAAGTCCTGCAGTGACTAGACCAAGACCAAGCTGGCAAATTTTCTCTCAAGCCTCCCAGGGTTCAGGTGCTAGCTATGATAGGGAGGGGTGGGGTGCTGTCCTGCTCCAAAAGAACACTCAGGCTAGAGAAGGGTAGATGCACTGTGAGCTTCCAACAGGAAGTCTGGGCCCCCCTTGATGTAATTAGCAGAAGTGAGTAACTATGGGACACAAAAGCCACTCACATTTCTCTCTCTCTCTCGGCAATGGCAGTGGTTTCTATCCTTTGAGGGCACAAAAGTGCTCAGATTCCCAGTCACCAATCTGGTCCAGCTGCAGAAGTGGTGAAGGTGCTCAACCTGCTGAGTATAGGTCTACCAGACTGGGTGTGCGCTGTGGCTGAAATGCTCCAGTGGGGGATGTGTGGTTGTGTCAAGGACTTGCCTCCAGAATGGGTAGCCTCCTTGCAGAAGAGACAGGCGGCTTAGAGCTCAGGAAGAGGACTGCTATCCCCACACTCTTGGAGGAGGTGGTAGCTTTTCCCCTTGGGACACAGGAAAGTGCTCGCTACTTCTTTTTTGCAAGAAAGGAATGAGCCGCAAGCTTGGTGGAAGCCTGGGTGTGATAGGCACTCTGTTAGAGGTTGGGCATCTGCTCCCAGGTTCCCTGGCTTAATGGTCCCCTGTGAAACATGTACCAGTCCCAAAGGGAAACAACCTTTCAGCTGTGGCTGCCTCTATGGCAGTGGGTTGGAGAGATGTTCCCCAAATGGTGGAGAGCAACTCTACTGGGAGGGCTGCAGACAATTTCGTATCTTGAGCCAGGGGGCTCTCTGATGCAGGAGAGTGCACATTCTACCTTATTCTGTGTTCAAAATCATTTGTAGCATTTCCCAGTACCCTTGGGGCAGACAATCCCACAGGTCAGAACTCCAGGAATACTGCTGTTCTCCCGTGTCTCCCCCCATTCATTTTTTGGTTGTCACAGTCCAAGTGGGTGCTGGGAATGTTCATGTGGGATCCAGTGACAGGGAGACTGAGAGATTCTGACTCCCTGGTTAGATAGAGATGTACAACATGTATACAGGCAATATAGAACCTTCCATCTCAGCACAGGTCACTGGTGAAAGGAGGCAAACATATATGGGCTTGCAGCCCAGTGCTCTGTTCCCATGAAGCTCTCAGTTCACCAATGGCAGCAGCACCTGGATCTGTCTGGTCATAAGGGCTTTCCAGCAGACTGGGAGCTGGCAGACCAGACCATGATAGGTATGAGGGGAGGAAAAGTAATCACTACCACCTACCCTTTCCACAGAGCTCTGAATCCCTTACTGGTTGGTCTCTCCCAAAATTTTGCTCCTCCTTATTCTGCTCTGCTACTTCTTCCCCTGGAATCTAAAGTACAAAAAGGTTCTGACTCCTTTGCCTCACTATTTCACCTGGGCTATGATTTCTCACCTGAAACTTCTTCATCTGTTCGTGACAATCTGGCAACCAATATCTCTGGTTGGCCGTCTTCCCCCCCCCCGCCAGAAAATATGCATTTCTTAAAAAAGAATGTAGCATAAGGCATGAGTTCATATCAATAATTGCTATTAAAATTTAAATTATTTTTCTTTTTCCTTACTCTGAAAATTTTTGGTTCCTAACAACATTAACATATTTTTTTAGTTTTTTTATTCTATAATAAGAGAACAATCCCAATATTAAAACAGCACAATTACTAAAAAATGTTTAAAATTTTTAAGTGTATCATTTTACCCTTAGAGTATAATCTACTAGGAATCTATGGTAAATTTATTGGAATTTAAAAGCACTTATCATAATTCCTATCTATATGGCTTATATGACCATGCTAAATCAAAGTTAGATTCATTAGCTCATTTTAGTTTTGACTTTAGCTACTGCTTTTATGCTTATTGTATTAATTTTTGAAAATTATGTAAAAACACATTTACATGGTCTCAAAGTCAAATCCATAAAATCCATTCAGAGCAGTTTAGCTTCTACTTATGTGCCCTCCACATATTGTTCATCTTTTTATAAATGTTCTGACTTATTCATCCATTTTTAATATATGTATATATAATTAGATAAAAGCAATAAATGTTATACACATTCTCTCCATCTTATTACTTTACTCCATAACAGTGTATAGAGATTTTTATCATTCTTCTAGAACTGAATAAAAGTCCATTGTGTGTATATAATGTTTTTTACATAGTCCCACACCAAATATCCATAAAAGAGGACTGGATAAATAAATAGCCCTGCAATGAATACTCCTATGCAAGTATCTTTTTGTATGTATCTATCTTTGAGATAGATTCCAATCAGAGAAACTGCTGGGTCAAAAAATAAAGACATGCATAATTTTACTAGAAATTCTAAAGCTTCTTTTCATAATACTTTTACTATTATGTTTCCCACTAGAAATATATAGAGCACCTGTTTCCCCACAGGTTTGATGAAAGAGCATGTTGTCAAATGTAAACTTTTGCCAATCTGATGGAAATGTATCTCATTGTAGTTTCAATTTGCATTTTACTTATTGGGAACAAATTTGAGAAAGTTTCCATATGTTCAAGGGTCATCTGCATCTCTATAAACTGCTCATTTCTCTCTATAGTTGTAATTTCCCTCCTATTTTAGAACCCCTGTATTGTATTAATTCTTTATTTCTGAAATGAATTGCATATATTTTTTCTAGTTTATCATTTATCTTTGACTTTGTTTATGGTTCTTTTTCCATTCAAATATTTAGTGGCTAAATACACCAGTATTTTCTTTACTGCTTCTGTATTTTAATCAGAGTTAAGAAAATTTTCTCAACTCTAAGGTAACCAAGGAACACACTAAGGTTTCTTTCTACTACTTGTACATTTTACTTTTAAAATTTACATTTCTAATTCATTTACAATTTCTCTTGAAGTTTGGTGTGAAAATGAGTGCAATTTTATTTTTTTCTACATGTCCAGCTAGTTATCTCAACATCACATTTTTAAACCATTTTATTGAGGTATGGTTGACATGTAAAAAGCTATACATATTAATGTATACAACTTGAAGAGTTTGGGAACAAGTATATAGCAGTGAAACCATTACACTATCAAGACCATAAACATATCCATTACCCCTCAAAGCTTGCCCCACCTCCCTTTATTATTCTGTGTGAGTGGTAAAAATATGACATACAATCTACGTTCTTAGCAAATTTTAAGTACAAAACATGGAATCGTTAGCTGGAACCACTATGCTGTGTGATACAACTTCAGAATTTCTCCTGCATAACTAAAACTTTGTACCATTTGCTAATATCACTTATTAAAAAGACCATCTTTTCTTCACCAATTTGATATGCTGACTTTATAATATAGTAAATTTTTGCAGGGATTTAGATCTATTTCTAGAATTTTTTTTCTTCTCTTCTCTTTGGCTAAATGTCTATTAGCCTCCAATACTACACTGTTTTAATTATTATATGTTTTAACATAGGCTAGAGCTAGTTCATACCATGTACCACTACTTTTTCTATCAGGATAATCATGGCTATTCTTATTTGTTTTTCCAAATGCAATAGCTAATGAATGTGTTTATCCCTAGGTGGAAAGACTTAATAATAATTACATTGAAGTTGCATTGGATGTACTTATTTAGAAAATAGTAACATCTATATAAAATTAAATCTTTCTATGAATGAATACAGTATATAAACACAACACAAAACCAATTAGAGGATATAATGAAAGAGAAGACCCTATTATGATAAATATTTGTATGCAAGCTTAGAGATGTTCAAAACCGATATGAAGAAAGCTGTAAAATGCTCCTGAAAGGCACAAAAGTTGCTACAACAAAAGGAAAGATACATAATATTTTTGCATACATGATTCAATATCACATAGATGTTAATCATTGCCTGCACATTCATGAACTCAGTTTCTAGTCCTACTGGCATGACTAGACAATTGCAATCCCTCAACAATTCTGTCACTAAAGAACTTCGGAATTATTTAAGGAAAGAATAAGCATCCTGCTTATTGTCTAAAATCCTTCTGTTGACACTTCTGAAAACAACATGAAAAGGTCAATGTCAAAACATGCTGAATGAGTATCACAGGCTTAGAAAAAAAATCTCAAAGTCTACAGTAAACCATCCTTTAAAGAAAAGCTGTCTCATTAATGCTATTGATGATACAGAAGATGATGCTATATGGAAAAAGATACGCATCGGAAATTCTAAGTCTAAAAGAGCTAGATTCCAAATGCAAAGAAGTTTGGAAATGCCTCAACACAGAAGTTCCCATGGAGTCCCTGATGCCTTTTAGGGATCTGCAAGGTCAAAACTATTTTCATAATGTTTAATGTATTATTTGTCTTTTTCACCACATTGACATTTGCACTGGTTCAAGAGTAATCATGGGTAAAACTGCTGGTACATTTGCATCAACCAAGTGGTACCAAACTGTTTCAGAAGTCATATTTTTTTACTGCCACACACTCAGAATGTCAAAAAATAAAGAGGGAAAAGCCAATTTCACTTTAAAATATCCTGGGTGAAGCAGTAGAAATGAATCTCATCCTTTTGTGTACACATCTTTTAAAAAATCCATGTGACAAAGGAGGAATTATACATAAGGCGCTTGGTTGCATGCTAAAGTTTAATAGTTGCCTCTAGGAAAAGCACTCATGCAATTGTTTGACTTGTAATCTGAACCAGCTACTTTTTCACAGAATATTATTTTTACTTGAAAGAATGACAGATAAACAAATGATATTTATTCAGATTTGGGGTTTGGGGCACAAAATTTCTTAACAATGAGCAAAGTAAACCTTCTCTTCAAGGAGAAGAACTGACTAGATTTGTTGCCAATGATAAAATGGGAACTTTCAAGTGAAAAATCAGAATTTTAGAAAACTTGTATCTGCCACCATGCATCTTCCCAATCTTTAAAGATGATTCAGATTAGTTTTTTGGTGATATTAACTGGTTTTTTGATACAATATAATAAAATACATCAATATTTGGAAGATCCCCATAAATTGGTGAATCAATATTTTCCAAATAACTAATGAATGATGTTATAAAATCATGCATGGTAAAAGACCATTTAGAGTACAAAATGAACTAATGAATTTTAATATAATACAGTAGGACAAAGCCATTGATACATGCAGTGGGCTGAATGATGGCCCCCAAAAAGATATGTCCATATCTTAATCCCCAAAACCTGTAAATATTAACTTTATACTGTTTTTAAGAAAACATAAATTACATGTAAAAGACATGATTAAGTTACAGATTTTGAGAGAAGATTCATATCTTATCTGGGTGAGCCCTAAATCCAATGACTAGTATCCTTATAAAAGACAGGCAGAGGCAGACTGCATAGACAGAAAAGGAGGCAATGTGACTACAAAGGCAGAGATTGGAGTGAGAAAGTCACAAGTCAAGGAATGCTGACAGCCACCAGAAGATGAAAGAGGCATAGTCAGAATCTCCACTAGAGCCTATATAGGGAATACAATCCTACTGGCACCTTGACATCAGACTTTTTACCTTCAGAATTATGAAAGAGTAAATTTCTATCATAAGCCACTCAGTTTGTGATAATTTGCTGCAGCAGTAATAGGAAACTAATGCAATATAGTTTCAAATTCATATTGCAGCTAACCTTTAAGAAAACTACCACTTATTGAGTTTCAGGGTAGTAATAAAGAATATCCGCAATTATCTGAAAACACTCTTCCCTTTTCCAGTTACATAGGTATAAACAGATTTTCTCCATATACTTTTACTAAAAGAATATATGGCAACAGACTGTTGCAGAAGCAGGTATAAGAATGCAACTATTTTATATTAAGCCACACATTAAAGAAACTTACATAAATGTGAAACAATGCCAGTTTTTATATTAGAAAATATAGTTTATTTTATTAAACTTTTTTATTTCAGAAAATATAATTTTCATACCAATGTTTGATCAATAAATTATAGTGTTAGAATTATCTTAAATGAATTACTATATAAATATTTTAAAATTTTCTCAGTTGTCATTTTTAGAATAGTAAATACTGATAGACATTACACACATAAACAAAAATTCCTTGGGATCCACAATAGTTTTTAGAAGTATACAGGGACCCTGAAACCAATAAGAATTATTGTACTGGCCGGGCATGGTGGCTCACGCCTGTAATCCTAGCACTCTATGAGGCCAAGGTGGGAGGATCATTCAAGTTCAGGAGTTCAAGACCAGCCTGAGCAAGAGTGAGACCCCGTCTCTATTAAAATTGAAAGAAATTAGCTGGACAACTAAAAATATATAGAAAAAAGCCAGGCATGGTGGCACATGCCTGTAGTCCCAGCTACTCGGGAGGCTGAGGCTGAGGCCAGGAGTTTGAGGTTGCTGTGAGCTAGGCTGACACCACAGCACTCTAGCCTGGGCAACAGAGCAAGACTGTCTCAAAATATATATATATATATTCTATTAACCAATTTATTATACCTATAATTTCCTATTTTACTACACATTCATAAGAGTGATATCTGATGAAAATCTACATCTCTATAAATTCAAAAACCTTTTTTCATTAACAATAAAATATTAGAAAGGAATTCAGAGATCCCTGTGAGGTGTGCTTTTAAGAAGAAGCTGAATTTCATTTTCTAAATTGTGTTTATTAAAGGTCTGGAACTTCTTAATAAAAAGATAAAAATCATTTGACCCTTCAACGACAGAGCGAGAGAGAGAGAGAGAAAGGAATAATGCAGAACTTTTTAAAAAAAGCTGTATAAAAAAGTAATGATCATAATCTTTCTTTGCATTTCTTGCACACTTCAAAGGGCTACAGGGAGAACAATACTTCCTCAAATTCCTTTAAAATATCTCACCTAATTAACCTTACACACATAATTATTTTCATTTCTTCTTTCCAACCTCCCCCCCTGCCAAATTCCTTCCCAGCCTTACTCCTTCCTTTGACCTTATGACTCTTTTCCTTTCTTCTAGGTACTACATCACAGAAGCCCTCAAAACCTACACTGGCAACACTAAAATAACCTTAGGGAGCAGAGAAGGAAAAGAAACTCAATGGGCAAAGCCAAACCAACTTTTAAAGGTGAAGGTAGGGGTGAGAAAGAGACTCAAAATTTTAATTGTTTTGGTCCCGTTACATAGGCTTACATATTCTTCTCTAGATCAAATATGTCTACTTAACTTATTTATTGTAAATGGTATTTACTGGTTTTCAAATTTTTTAATCAACTATGTGCAAAGAATGGAAAAATTAATTACAGTAACAGGAAATGTGTATATTGTAATATTTTGTAATTTTATATGTTACATTTTATAATGATAATGTAAAAGTGATGGTCTAGCTGACAAATCAACTCAAAATGAATTAAAGATTTAAACGTGAGACCTAAAACTGTAAACTTCAAGAAGAAAACATAGGTAAAAACTCTTTGGCTTCGATCTTGGCAATGATTTTTTTAGATATCACAACAAAAGCTCAAGCAACAAAAACAAAATAAACAACTAGGATTACATCAAACTACAAAGCTTCTGCACAGCAAAGGGAAAAATAAACAAAATGAAAAGGAAGCCTATGAATTGGAAGACATTATTTGCAAATCATATATCTGATAAGGGGTAAATATCCAAAATATATAAGGAACTCACTCAACTCAATAGCAAGAAACCAAATAACCCATTAAAAAATGGCCAGATAACCTGTATAGACATTTTCCCAAACAAATCATAAAAATGGCACACAAGTATATAAAAAGGTTCTCAATAACACTAACATCTGGGGAAAAGCACAAATCAAAACCACAATGAGATATCACTTCATATCTATTAGAATGACTATGATCAAAGAGACAAGATAACAAGTATTGGTGACGGTGTGGAGAAAAGGGAACCCTCATACACTGTTGATGAGAATGTAAATTGGCACAGCCATTAAGGAAAACAGAATGGAGTTTCCTCAAAAAATTAAAAACAGAACTACTATATGATCCAACAATCTCTCTTCTGTGTATATACCCAAAGGAAATGAAATCAGTACCTTGTAGAGATATCTGCACCCCCATGTTCATTGCAGCATTATTCGCAATAGCCAAAATAAGGAATCTACATAAATATCCACTGACAGATGAATGGATAAAGAAAATGTGGTGTATATATTTACAATGAAATATTTATTATTCAGCCACAGAAAAGGGGGAATCTTGTTATTTGCAATACCATGGATAAACATGGAGAACATTATGCTGTATGAAATAAGCCAGACACAGAAAGACAAATACTGCATGATCTCACTTATATGTATAAACTAAAAAAGTCAAATACATAGAAATAGAGACTAGAACGGTGGCTACCAAAGGTGGGGATTGGGAGGAATGGAAAGATGTTTGTCCAAGGGTACAGAGTTACAGTTATGTGGATGAAGAAATGTACAGCATGATGATTATAGTTAATAATAATGTATTGTGTACTGGAAACTTGCCAAGAGAATAGATTTCAGATCTTCTTATTGCAAAAAAAAAAAAAGTAACTATGTAGGGAGATGAATATGCTAATTTGCTTAACCATAGTAATCATTTCACTATGTACATGTCTGTCAAAACATCATGCTGCACATTAAGTAGACAAGGAAGACTTCACTCAGGCTATTGCAATAGGGGACAGAGACTAAACTCAATTCTGCTGAAAAAGAAGATGGGAAGATTTTTAAGCACGAGGGTGAGCTAGTGGAAAAATTACTGGAGGACATTAATGGGAAGGTTTATCAGTGACATGTGTTGAGCACATCGGGTTATTCCTGAATTCACAAATGTTTTTCTCTATGATTAGCCCATCTCTGTTGGCTAATTGGTGCCCATCACAATTAGTGTCCTACCCAACCACAGAGACTGGAAGATAGGGGTGCTGTATCCTTTGATATTAACATTTCAAAGAGATGATTTCAGATCCTTAAGAAAGATATCTCCTGGGTTGTAAAACTGGTAAGATGGTCAGCTCAAGATGTCTGACTAGAGGGGTCCAACCCTCACCCCATCCACAAAGGATCAAAACAGCGAGTAGATAACCAGAAGATCTGAAAAAATGTTAAGGTGGTCTTGATCACCAGTAACAATAATTTCATATGCTAAAGTGCTGCTTATGAATAAATGTTAGAATGCCAAAATAATCCCATTTCTTCATTCCATGCCAAAGAGCACTCTAAGAAGAACTCTACTGGAGCTCAGATATACAATAATCATGTGAAGGCTTCAGTGCACACATGCACGTTTGTTCCCCTATCTTTCCTCTGACACTGAGACCACTCTTGCCATTAACAATGATGTGTGACTATAAACTACTTGAGGAAAGACACTTTTATGATTGATCTTTTTAGCTCCTCAAGGTCTTCATACAATAACCTACAAATGATTTATTGATTAAAACAAAAATAAATGAATATAATGAATATTTCTCCCTAAAGTTACATATCAAAGAGCTCAGAGCAGAATCTGAGAACCTATATGTGGTCAAAATCATCTGAAAGAATCTATGTAATCTCATCTCCACTGCACTCCAGCCCCTTTTATTACTATAACAGCCAAGTCAATCATTTAGATCAAGTCCAAAAGTCCATTTGACCTTTAGGTGTCCAATAGGACCTATAGAGTTCATACAGATAGCTCCCTGATGCCATAATAACTGTGGATGAATTTTTTAAACTACCTGTAGAAAAATATGAAGATAACCAAAAGTAAAACTACTTGTTCCATTATAAAGCATTACACATGTATTTAATGAATCACTTAACAGGTGCCTGTCCTTTGTGAGGAATGAACGCAGTATTTTCACTGTTTAAGAGTGTACCATCACAGAAAATGTCTTATTATAGCTAAGTAGATCATCTGCTAGCCTATTTAGGTAAGAATATAAAAACAGAGATTTATGTACACATGGAAGATTTAGTTAATTGAACTGATCTTACATGAATTATTTCAGTCACTTCTGTCTTCATCTCAGAATGGTATGGGAGTCTAC
This sequence comes from Lepilemur ruficaudatus, assembly GCA_963574885.1. Taxonomy (NCBI): domain Eukaryota; kingdom Metazoa; phylum Chordata; class Mammalia; order Primates; family Lepilemuridae; genus Lepilemur; species Lepilemur ruficaudatus. The sequence goes on from CAUYRT010012752.1 coordinate 86,459, forward strand.
CTCTATTCTGGACTTTCCATTACTCTCAGAAAGTAGGCCACTTATGCTTTTTGAAAATAATATCCGCAGCTATATTTTGGCTCCCCTAATTTTCCAGATACTCAGAGTTTTGCCCTGCAATTCTCTTATTCTTGTTCTCATCTTGAATCTTTCCAATATCTTTAAGATATATTCAATTTTCCATAAGCTAAAAACACAACAAAAAAGCACGCAAAAAAGAAACTTAGAGAAATCCACATTAGTTATCTAATATCACATAACAAATTACCCCAGATCTTAATGACTAAATGCAGGGAGGCAGGGCCATGAGGAGATTAGCTACTTCTCCCCACGAAGCCAGGTCCCTTAGATAGGGGTTGCCACAGAGGATAAGAAAATTGATAGGAAATAGGGAGAATAAAACACAGAGACTGAGGTATAGTTTATAATTTTATATAAGAAGATCCAATAAAAGCAGGGGTACTCAGGAGTCTAGACCATATCTCTGTGAATGGTCCAGCCCCAAAGTTAGATTCACATAGGTTTTTATAATCACAGATATCAATTACCAGTTGACATAATGACACATTTACATATCAGATAGTATGGTTGCTATGGGTAACAGATAGTAACAGATAGTGGGTTAGGGTCAAAAGTCCTTTCAAAGGGCTTCTAACAATTTCTAATCTATCTAGGTGAACAAACAGATACAAAGTCTTTCAAGGACTAACTTCTAAGTTCTAAGAGGTAGTTATCAATTAACAAAGGAATAACAAATAGGTATAGTGGCTCTATATTTCTTTGAGTTAGTTATTGTGAACTTAAGGCAGACAGTCAGGAGAGAGAAGGAAGCCCATTTCTACAAAACAAGTTGTTTATAACCATAGGGGCACATCTCTGGGCAAAGGGCACTCATTGTCTCTGGCTTCCATCCTGTGAGCCAGATATTTACCTGTTTTGCTTTTCAAAAACAGGAAGGCTCACAGATTCTGAGATAACCAGGAAGCCTTCCTGGAATACATCCTTACCAGAGCTTTGAGAGCCCTCCCAAGGTGGAGGCAGCCTTTGATAAGTGAACTAACGAGTTCACATATTCCTTCAGGGCAAAACCCTGCAAACTCCTGTTTCTGTCTTTAATATAGCAATATTGAGCGATGCAACAAAATAATGATCTTATGAGCCACATCTCATTAATTCCTCAATCATATCTCTCAACAACTAAAAACAAAGAATGTGTATTATCTCACAGTGTCTGTGAGTCAGGGAATTAGTTGTGGTGCACCTGGGTGGTTCTGCCTTAGGGTCTCTCATGAGGTGGCAGCGAAGATGTCAGCTGTTTCTGCAGACATCTGAAGGCTTAATCGGGCCTGGAAAATCAGTAAGACAGCTCACTATCACAGTGCTGGCTGTTGAAAGGAGGCCTCAGTTCTTCCTCATCATCAATTACTTGAGTGTCATCATGACATAATGGCTAGCTGCCCCAGCATGAGCAATCTCTGAAAGAGCAGGACAGAAGCCACAACGTCTTTCATAACTTAACATCAGATATCACACCCCATTATGTTTGTTTTCAATTTACTATTGCTTATGGGATATCAGCACTATCCCATGTGACAGCGAACCATCCAGGGGTGTGAATACCAGGAGGCAAAGACCAGTGGATGCCATGCTGGAAGACAGATATCATAACATCCTTCTTTTATTCATGCCCATCTGTTCCATTTACTAACCCATGTTCCTCTCTGGTTTTGCTGGCAAGCTCCTTAAATATTTAATCTACATCTTTCATCTCTTCCTTTTAACTATTCCAATTCCTCTTTATTCTCTTTCCCATCTACTTCAGTGCATACCACTCCATAGAAACTATTTCCTCATAAGTTACCAGTGATCTCTTCCTGCTAAATTTATGGCCTTGGCCTTTCCTCAGACTTATTCTTCAACACCTATAGTGTTTGCTGATATGAACCACCTGCTAGTGACTTTCTCTTGTTCTTTGGCATCTTTGACACTTAAGGGCTTCTCCCATCTCTCTGATGCCATTCTCCTCTCTTCTTCCCCACTAGGTCCATACTCTTGAGTGTTATTTAAGCTCACCTCTCTGTTTTTCTTACTGTAATGTGACTGGCTCACTGCTTCAGCTATGACATCTATTATGTGGCCACTAATCAGTCTCCATTTTCTTCCCTACACAGTCATGGTGTGTTCTCGCTGTTTCTTTCTTCAAATGCCTCTTGGAAAAATTTTCCTTATCCCATTCATTCCAACTACCACCACTCTAGTCCAAAGCCTCCCTAGCTCACAACCAGATTAACACAGCAATAATATAACTGACTCCAGCATTGACCTTGCCTTTTCTTGAATACAACTGTCACATGCTTTGGTGCTAAATATTCTTTAGAAATTCCTTATATCTTTTCACTTTTCAGCATGAAAATATTCATTATCATGTACTATTTTCAAATCTAAACTTCTTATACTGACTTTCAAAACATTAAATGTTTTCCCATTTGGCTACTATACTTAGTTTCTTATTTTGTATTTATTTCTTATTTCTTATTTCTCTTCAGGTTAATCTACTCACTGTCCTCCAAATACACAAATTTCCACATTTCCCTTTTTAAATTCTATTCCTCCCCACAAAAACATAAATATTCTTATTCATCTCCTTCAATCTACCAATTTTGTAAGCTTAAATTCCACAATCTCAACTAAATCTTTACTAAGATTCATAATAGGTTGTTCAATTTTTGAGTTCCTGATGCTGAATTAGGCACCTGTCTCTGATTCTGCATATGTTAGTCTTATTTCCACAGCTAAATTGTAAGCTTCATAAGGGTGGAGTCACATATTTCTTCTTATATTTATTTTAAAACATCTAAAATAGTCTACAAGTAACATGCTGAGCACATAATAGGCATGAATAAATATTTATTAACTAAATAAGGAAAACAACTAGAAAATTCCCATGGCATTTGGCAGAATGACTATAGGCAAAAGACTCCTTCCCAAAATATATTATCTAAAAGTGCGTTTTCTTCACATGTCAATGAAAAAAATAAATGACTGTCTTCTAGCATAGCCAAACATAGCTCTTAAAGCATGTATAAAATCCAAAAGACAGAATTGCTAAAGGTACAACTGTTTAAATAAAAAGAAAGATACACAAAAGAATTGCTTCATTTAGCAAGTACAGAGGAAATCAGATCATATTCCAAAAGTAATTTGATAATTTTGGCAGATGGAAAATAATTAAAGAAAAAAATAAGCAATGAGGCTGTTGTCTTGGATTTATTAAGGAAAAGAAAATCCTTGTAAAACCAAAAAAGTAAGATAAAAACCTACATGACATGTAAGTAACAGAAAAAATTAGTGAAGGTAATTGTATCACTGAAGAAACATAATTTTTTGTAATTCAAGCATATTAAAAATTAATATGACCATTAACAACTACTGTGGCCTATCTTTAGAAACAGAATATCTTTGTATTTCCCCCAAAGGCTCATGGCTTGTTGTGCCCTCCTACGGAAGCAGTATTGTGTCTTGAAAACAGCATGAGTCTCCATAATCAGCGGGACTTGAGTTACTAGATGAGTGACCTTAGGCAAGTTACTGAACCTGGAGGAAACTTAACAACCTCACAGGGCTGTTGTGAAACTTAAATGAGTACACGTATCTGAAAGAACTTGGCATGGTGTCGGACACACACTGGCCAATACATCTTAGTCTCTTTCCTTTCTGCTTAGCAGAGATAAAGAGAGAATAGGAGGCAGAACCACACTAGAGCAGGAAGGAGAAACCTGGGATTATTATCCCAGCTCATCAGCTAGATACATATTGTGGCAGGGATAGCAAAGTATCTTCCAGTTCCCTTTTCTTCTTCTTCATTTTGGTAGTAGAATCCCCTGAGTTTTAATGGGTAGCCGGACGGAGCTTTATATCTTTTGGCTTCACAGGGTTTCTAATTGTTTGATTTGCAATGCCTTTGCATAGATGAGACACTTCACTTTTCCACCATTCACCACTCACTCCGGCCATATACTCAGCCAAATTCTAGCATTCATGACTCCTTAACACCTAGGGTTTCTTCTGGGTATGGCCACCAGACCAGGACACCTCTAAGGTATCTCCCAGTATTCAGTGGTTCTGGGGAAACATACAACGATGTTAATTTCTCAGGTAGTCAATACTGTAATAACTTAGTGGGATTTTTTTGTCTTTTTTTTTCAAAATTTAAGAGGAAATTTGAAATAATTTTAGTTTTAAAATTCTCAGATCTTTTCTGCATGTTAAACCTATGATATTATATTTGGGAGATGGATGGCATATTGGTTTCCTGTGGCTGCTATAACAAATTACCACAAGCCGGATGGTGTAAAACAATAGAAATTTTTCTCTCCCAGCTCTGGTGGCTGAAAGTGTGAAATCCAGGTGTTGTCAGGGCCACACTCCCTCTGAAGACTCTAGGGGTAAGTCATTACTTGCTTCTTTCAGCGTCTGGTAGCTCCAGGCCTTATCTAGTTTGTGACTGCATCACTCCAATCCCTGCCCCCATCATTACTTGGCCTTCTCTGAGGGTTTGTCTTCTGTTCTGTCTCTTCTCAGGAAACTTTTCATTAGATTTAGAGCCCACCTAAATCATCCAGAATGGTCTCATCTCAAGACCCTTTAGTTACATCCGCAGACTCCATTTCTAAAGAAGATCACCTTCACAGGTTCTGGGGATCACAACTTGGATATATCTTTTGGGGAGCAACTATTGAGCACAGTCACTACAGAGGGCTACAATCAATTACTTATAAGGTATCCATAGTATAGATCTCTCACACTCTTAAAAGGAAATATTAAAATATCAAAATTTTCAACTATATACAAAAAATAACATGAATGGAAAATTTGTTTTAGGAGATTTTAATACACTTTGTGAAGCTACAAATTTCAATAGCAATCTGTTCAATCTATCAATATTTTCTACATTATCATATAATGTTCTTTATTGTTAACCATGTTTTAATTTGGGGATTTGCTGTTTCTTAAATAGATCATAATTATTCAAAAAGAAATCTCACACTTGACTCATTTTTTTTGTTTAGATAAAAAAGTAATACATAAATGCAATCTTAAAATTCAACAGAAAAGTATAGAGAAAAGAATTATTCCCCTTCAACACTCCTTGCTTAATCCTCCTCTCTTTCTTGGACAAATAACAGTTTAAAATTTCTCTCAGAACTTTTTGTGCAAACATGAAAGGTAGTTGTTTGATTTTTTTTATTTGTCATAAATGGGATCATGCTGCACACATTGCTCAGTGAATTGTATTCTCCCTTTATCAATATGTCTTGAAGATTATCTCTCTTTCTACATGAAAATCTATGCTATTATTTTTGTAACTACACAATATGGATAGAATGTATCAGAATTTATTAATGGACATTTAAGTTACTTTCAAATTTTTAATGTTATAAAACTGTTCCATTGTCCTTTTGTTTCAGATGGGTTTGGCTATACGAGGGCTTCTCTGCTTCCATATGAAGCGTAGAATTATTTTTTCTAGATCTGTAAATAATGATGATGGTATTTTGATAGGGATTGCATTAACTCTGTAGATCACTTTAGGTAGTATGAACATTTTAACAATATTGATGCTGCCAATCGATGAGCATGGTAGGGTTTTCCATCTGTTTATATCTTCTACAATTTCTTTTGTCAGTGTTTCATAGTTCTCCCTATATGGCTCTCTCGCCTCCTGTGTTAAATATATTCCCAAATATTTAATTTTCTTTGATGCTATTGTGAAAGGTGTTGCGTCTTTATTTTGATTTTCAGCTTGAGCGTTACTGGCATATAAGAATGCCACTTATTTGTGAGCATTGGTTTAGTACCCTGAGACTTTACTGGATTCATTTATCAATTCCAGGAGTCTTTTGGTTGAATCCTTGGGATTTTCTAGATATAATATCATATCATCAGAAAAGAGTGAGAGTTTGACCTCTTCTGCCCCCATGTGGACATCTTTAATTCTCCTCTCTTGTCTGATGGCTCTGGCAAGGACTTCCAGCATTATATTGAAAAGAATTGGAGATAGTGGGCAACCATGTCTAGTTCCAGTTCTAGGCAGGAATGTTTTCAATTTTTCCCCATTCAATATGATATTAGCTGTGGGTTTATCATATATGGCCTCAATAATTTAAGCAATGTCCCATCTATGCCTATTTTGCTAAGGGCTTTTATCATAAAAGTGTGCTGGATTTTATCAAATGCTTTTTCTGCATCTATTGAGAGAATCATATGGTCTTTGATCTTGTTTTTATTTATGTGGTGAACTGCATTTGTAGATTTGCATATGTTGAACCAGCCTTGCATCTCTGGGGTAAAGCCCACCTGGTAATGGTGAATTATTTTTTTGATGTGCTGTTGGATTCAGTTTGCTAATATTTTGTTGAGGATTTTTGTATCTATATTCCTGAGGGATATTGGTCTGTAGTTTTCTTTTTATGTTGTGTCCTTTTCTGGCTTTGGTATAAAGGCAATATTGGCTTCATAGAATGAGTTGGGAAGAACACGATCCTTCTCAATGTTGTGGAATAATTTCTGCAGTACGGCTATGAGTTCTTCTTTATAGGTTTGGTAAAATTCAGGTGTGAACCCATCTGGTCCAGGACTTTTTTTTTTGGAAGATTTTTTATTGCTGCTCCAATTTCTGCACTTGATATTGGTCTGTTCAGGAATTCTATTTCTTCCTGATTGAGCCTAGGGATGTTGTGTGTTTCTATGAATTTGTCCATTTCCTCCATGTTTTGTAGTTTGGGGGCATATAGATTTTCATAGTATTCAAAGATAATGTTTTGTATTTCCATGATGTCTGTTATGACCTCTCCTTTTTCATTTCTAATTGAGTTTATTGAAGTCCTTTCCTTTCTAGTTTTTGTCAATCTACCAAGAGGGATGTCAATTTTGGTTATCTTTTTGAAAACCAACTTTTGGTTTTATTAATCTATATAGTGCTTTTGTTCTCAATTTCATTTAGTTCTGCTCTGATCTTAGTTATTTCTTTTCTTCTGCTAGGTTTAGGATTGATTTGCTCTTCCTTTTCCTTGAGCTCCTTAAAATGGTTTAATAGTTTGTTAATGTATGAACTTTCTTTTAGATGTGAACATTTAATGCTAGTAGTTTTTTTCTCAGTAATGCATTTTCTGTATCCCACAGATTTTGATAACTTGTATCCCTGTTATCATTTAGTTCAAGGAATCTTTTGATTTCCATCTGGATCTCTTCTTTGATCCAATAGTCATTCAGCAATAGATTGATTAATTTCCATGACTTTGTGAAGTGGTGAGTGTTTCTCTTTGAATTGATCTCTAATTTTATACCACTGAAAATCAAACTGGATAACACTGGATTAGAAATCAGGAGACATCAGTCTACCAGACTTCAAACTTTACTACAAAGCTATAGTAACCAAAACATCACAATACTGGCACAAGAACAGAGATCTAGACCTTTGGAACAGGACTGAGAACCCAGGTATAAAACCATCCTCATATTGTCATCTAATCTTTGACAAAGCAGATAAAAATGTACATTGGGGGAAATAATCTCTATTCAATAAATGGTGCTGGGAAAACTGGATAACCACATACAGAAGATTGAAACTGGATCCCCACCTCTCACAAAAATCAACTCACGATATATAACAGACTTAAGCCTAAGGCATGAAACCTTAAGAATTCTAGAAGGAAATGTGGGTAAAACTCTTATAGACATCAGCCTAGGAAAAGAATTTATGAAGAAGACCCCAAAGGCAATTATAGCAGCAACAGAAATAAGTGAATGGGACCTGATCAAATTAAAAAGCTTCTACACAGCCAAGGAAACTATCATTAGAGCAAATAGACAACCTACAGAAGGAGATAAAATATTTGCATGCTACTCATCCAATAAAGGGCTGATAATAACACTCTATATAAAACCTAAGAAAATTAACAAGAAAAATATCAAACAACCCCATCAATAAATGGGCAAAGGATATGAACAGAAACTTTCCAAAAGAAGACAGAATAAAGGCCAGGCAAACACATAAAAAAGTGCTCAACATCTCTAATCATTCATGAAATTCAAATCAAAACCACAATAAGCTATCACCTAACTCTAATGAGGATGGCCTTTATCAAAAAGTCCCAAAAGAACGAATGCTGGTGTGGATGTGGAGAGATTGGAATGCTCTTATGCAAATTAGTACAACCTCTGTGGATAGTAATTTGGAGATATCTCATAAAGCTAAAAATATAAATACCATTTGATCCAGCCATCCCACTGCTAGGCATCTACCCAAAAGAAAAAAAAAGACATTCTATAATAAAAACATCTGCACTCGAATGTTTATGGTAGCACAATTCATAATTGCAAAGATGTGGAAACAACGTAAGTGCCCATCAATACATGAAGGGATTAATAAAATGTAATATATGTATACCATGGAATACTACTCAACTACAGAAAACAATGGTGAACTAGCACTTCTTATATTATGCTGGATAGAGCTTGAACCCATCCTTCAAACTGAGATATCACAAGAATGGAAAAACAAGCACCACCTGTACTCACCATCAAATTGGTACTAACTGATCAAAACTAAGGTGCTCACATGGCAGTAATATTCACTGGGTGCTGGTCAGGTGGGAAGAGGGTGATGGGGGTGGGTAAAGTCACAGCTAATGGATGTGGAGCGCATTGTATGGGAGAAGGGCATGCTTGTAGCCCTGGCTTGGGTGAGACTAAGGTATTATATGTAACCAAAATATTTATACCCCCATAATATTCTGAAATAAAAAAAAAAAAGTAAATGTTCCATTGTCATTTATCTATAATAATGTACAAGAATTTCTATATGATAGATATACCAGTTTTACAGGTAAAACTGTTTGGTCAGAGTTATGTACATGTCCAAGTTGGTTTAGCCTGTTCATTTGTCCTACCCAAAATGCTCTATGAACTGGCTAATTAAGACAAAAAGATAACCCTTACCCAACCAACCAGCTATGTTCTTCTATAATAGCTTGACAACCCATGTGGGCAAGAGGATATATGTATGTGTACATGCATCTGTATATTTATAGACGTGTGTATATGCATGTATGTGTGTGTATAGTTTTTTTCTTTCCAAATGTTATGAAAAGCCATTCACAGCATCAGCTAGACAAATTTAACAAAAAGCCACTTAGTCCAATATCCCCCCTAAGCCATCCAAATGGACTAAGCATCACACATTGAAAGAAGGGAAAAGAGAGCCATTTTTGGATGTAGTGAACAAAAAAACTGAAAGAAAAAAACAGTGTCTGTCATGTTTTATGATCCAGTGCCATTGTCCCAGGGAAGAACACTCTCGCAGTCAAAGGATTTTCCCTCAGAATGGATGCAGCTCCAAAATATCTAATGGAGATTCCCTAGTCAGCACTGAGCTCAGTCCAACAGTGTATTCAGAACTCACTGAAAAATAACATCAGTGAAAAATAACATGAAGTTTTTCTCAAAATTCTAGCAAAAAAAAAAATTTGCTAAAAGATATATGTGACTTGAATTCCAAGGTGATCTGATTAAAATGAGAACATCACTACAAATTATGTGTTTATATGCTTTTCAGCTAATCTAGGAAAAGGAGAATTTCTTTTTCTCAAGCTCAAGGTTAAACTGGAGTGACAGGAGCATAAAATCTTATTGAGGTGCCCCAATAGATGCCACTCCTGACTTTAGCACTTGACATAATTATAACAAGATAGTAATAAAAATTACTCCAAATCATTTGAACATAATATGTCCTTAAAACAGTTTGACAACCAAGGATGTATATATTTTGAAGGTGGTAGGCTTACAGTTTTTTAAAATGCAGGAAGAAACTGCATTTCTATGTTAGGGGAGTATATAGAATTATCAGGCCATTATTGAAAATTTACAGGCTTAGAAAATGTATTGTGTTCCATTAAGTAGAGAGTTTACTTCTATCAAGCTTTTCCTTATGAAGAGACTCAAATATCCTTTACCCAAACTCACCAAAGTCCACAATACACTTTTTGCCTCCTAAACGTCCCCACATATATCTTCATCACATATTTGGCAAATATGGTGTCAAGTAATAAAAACATAATGGGTTACATTGCAAGAAATTGCTTTCTGATGAAAATCTAAGATGCATAAAATGTTGAGTTGTTGCCGAGTTTGTTCTATTTACAACAAAGTAAAAATTTAGACATATGAAATCTGCTACACTAAAGATTATAATACCCTGGGGATTAGAAACACAGTTCAGGATGGCTGAGCTCACACAGTGTAACATTTTTCAGGACAAAAGGATTTTGTACTAGGGGGATGATTCTATTCTGCCAACAAACAAATGGAGCAAATGATTATTTCTGTGTTCTTTATGTGTTATTCTTTGAATTCTTATTTCACCATTTGGAGATCAGAACTGTTTCGGGCTGTTCCATGATTTCTTTTTAACTAATGATCTGATACCTTTTTCTTTTCTGTTTTTCACTTTTTTATTGAGATATAATTAATAGTCAATAATATTCACAAGCTTTAAATGTTCAGCTTGAAAGCTTTGACAGCTATGTGTAGCATATAACCACCATTCAAAAATACATACATAAAACAAACAAAAAAATCCCTTGTGCTCCTTTCCAGTCAACTGCTGTTCCCACCCCCAACTCACTATATTTCTAACACCACAGATTACTTTTGCCTGTATTTGGATTTCATATAAATGGAACCCCACAGTATCCACTCTTTTGTGTATAGCTTCTTTCACTTAATATAATGTTGTTGATAATCATCCATGTTGTTCTGTATATCAATAGTTTTAATTGCTAAATAGTATTCAGTTGTATGGATCTATAACAATTTATCAATTCTCCTATTTTTGGATATTGGGTTTGTTTCTAGTTTCTGTTATTACACATATGGGTACTATAAACATTTTTCTACAAGACAGTGGATGTTTAGTAGCAGCTCATTGTTTTAGTTTGCATAGCCAATGTTAAAAACTTTTTAAATGTACTTAGTGGTCACTCACAGATTTTCTTGTGTGTTTAAATCTATTAAACATATTTCATTTGAATTGCTTGTCTTTTTATAGTTGATGGGTAGAAATTTTTTATATATTCTATATACATGTCTGTTGTCAGACATTCTAATTTTATTTATATTATAGAATATAAATTTATTAATTTGTGGTTTATTCATTTTTAATGGAGTCTTTTGATGAGACAAATCTTTAAATTTTGTCTAATTCCAAAGTCAACTTCTTATATTTTATGGTTTATGCCTCTTGTGCCTTGTCTAATAAAGTTTTGCCTAACGTGAGGCCATGAAGATGTTTCTCTTCTCTTCTAGAAGTTTTATGAATTTGATCTTATATTTAGATCTGTGGTTCCTTTGGAATTAATTTTTGTATATGGTATAAGATAAAAGTCAAGCTACATTTTCTTCCATATAGTTATCTAGTTTCTCCAGCAACATTTGTTGAAAAGACTTTCACAAAAATACTGCTATGGCACCTTTGTTGAAAATTGCTTAACTGAATATGAGTGGGTTGTTTCTGTGCCATGATTTGTCTATGCTTATGCCAATAGTACAGTGACCCTGATTACTGTATACTTACAGTAAAGTTTGAAATCAGATAGTTCATGGCTTCCAGTTTCATTATTTTTCAGGACAGTTTTTGCCATTCTATTTTCTTCGCATTTCTATAATTTAGAACCACCTAGATTCTAGTTTATTTCTTTGGAATAGCCTGTTGACTCCTTGATAGAGATTGCATTGAATCTATATATCAATTTAGAAAGCACAAACATTTCAACAATATTGCATTTTCCTACTCAGGAACATGCTATATTTTTCCATTTATTTAGGTCTTTGCTAATTTCTTTTGGCAATATTTTGTAATTTTCAGTGTAGAGGTCTTATATATTTTTTATTAGATTTATTTTTTCTTATCTGAGGGGTTTTTTTGATGCCATTATATATTTTTTACTGTTATCTTCCAATTGGTGGTGGGATAGAGATTTGCTCTATGGCTAGGGCCCTTGTAATTCTAATCTATTACAAGAGCTCACACATAGCTTTTAAACATGCATTAGCAGAGTCCAGCTGGTTTCTCCCTATTCTGTGACAGATTCTTCCTCCAGTAAAGAGAATGTGTTAAGTCTCTTCTATAAAGAGGTTTTCACTCTCTGATGTATTGTTAGCTTGTGTTTATGTGCTCAACTTGTGGGGATTTTTTAACTATGATTTTTGTAGTTGATCTGACTGGTTTGTATTTTTAATTTAAGAATTATAGGCTTTTGTGACTTTTTACATCCAAACTAGAAATCAACCAGTGATATGTTTTGAACAGTTGCAAAACAATCTTCTTAAATGTGTCAGAAAGAGCAAAAAGGAAAGGAATCAAAAAGTACTCAGGAACCGCAAAATCATAATAAAAAACTAATCTTTACTCACTGTCTGCTAGGTGCTAGGTCTTAAATTTACAAATATCACCTAATTCAATCCTTAGGACAATCCTGTGAAGTAGGTATAATTATCATTATCCCCATTTCACAGGAGAGTAACCTGAAACAGAATATATAAGTACTTTGTCTAATAAAACACAGCTGTGAAATCTAACAATTTGGATTTAAACACAAGTAGTCTGAATTTCAAACCTACATTCTTACCCACTTCTTTTTGATGCCTCTCTACCAAATTTCAGCATTCCTAGCTTTACCCTCATTTCCCAAATATAATTCTATCTGGATTTTTTAATTGTAGATGCTCATTTCTAATTTGAGTTGCACTATATCTGCATTTTTCATCTTTATAATCTCTTATATTCCTTAATATTTTTATATAATAGGTACAATTTTAAGTGCTTATATGAAAGACACTGTGTGCTAATAGTTTTGCATATATTATTCACAAACTGTACAAAAATTCTTAAAAATAGATGACATTATCCTCTTTCTATTTCAGGTGGAATTAAGGCCCAAAGAAAGCAATTTTGTTAATTCACATAAAAACTAGCAAATGAGTGATATTGGAATCTGATTATCTTGAATCCAAAAAATGTGTTCTCTCTACCATTCCACACAACCTCTCATGAATGACAATCCGCATCTTCTCCTGAAGTCATCATCACAACCCCCTTTCTTCATCTTTTCTTTGATACTCTAACTGGGTATTTAAACACTATTCTTTGTATATCATTACTTTATCCATTTGTTTGAAGTTAAAGTTTCTATTAATGTATACTGAGGTCTCTTCTGGGGGCCGTTTTAAAACTGAAATTTAGATAAAGAATATCATAAGAAAATAATAAATAATCATTAATGGAAACAAGTGAAAGAAGTCAACCAAGCAGCCTTGCAGGCATGTGCAGTAGATTGAGGCCTGGGGCTGGGGTCTACACTCTAGGCTAGATCTGATTCTCAGCTCCTGGAATTCTGAGGAATAATGTAAAATCTTCCTGCTAATGTTCAAAAAGGTATTAAGCCACTTATGACCCCACATCTCCACAATTACCATTTCTTTCCAAACAACCAACTCCTCTTACCAAATTTATCTACTTCAAGATACAATACGCTATTATTGTTCATTTTAACTTGGATTCAACAGAAAGAAAGATCAAAAAGTCTCTCAAACTCCTCAGGGCTGACTCTGGGACTCACACTGTACACCATTACCACCAGAAAAAGTTGTCCAATTCTAGTCTCATAAATCAAAAATCTGATGTATAGTTTCCGTATGCATATAATTTCATGAATCATTTAGATAAAAGAAGAAAAACTCTGTAATAAGAGCTTGCAATCAGAGAGACAGTCACTTCATCTGCTAATACTCAATTTGTGGTAGGCCCTATGCAAAAAAAAAAATTTATAATCCATAATTTTGGGCCTATTTCTGAAACTTAATGGCACTTAAGATTCAAACAGACTGAACACTTATCTTCATTCTCAGTACAGAAACTCTTCAGAAAAAAAATTGTGCTACTCTCATAGGACAGAATCTCATTTCAGACACGTGTTCCTTTCTGTAGCCCATGTGTAATTGTTTAAATGTCATGAAATCCTGAAAATGTGTTTGATAAAGTAATTGAAATTAATTCATGTAATTTATTTTACTTTCAGTGATGGAAATGTGTGCACATAAATGTCACTGCACTGGTAAATTCAGTGAATGGCAGCTGAGCTTTCTTTTTGACGGTTTCTAGTCAGTAGGGATTTTACCTTCCAAATGCAAAATTTCTCTCTTTCAACACATGCGTGGATGGAGGCACTGATTAGTGGGTCTCATTAATAAGAAACTCTCTCATTCAATCCTCTGACAGCAGAGATGAGGCCAAGATGTTATTGAGACCAAGTTCCTACTCTAACACGATCCCTGTAATACTTTCACCAAATATGCAAGTGGGTTTTTTTAAAACCAAGATCCCAGAAGCAAATAGGGAACCTTCAGGAGTTGATTTTTGCATACCTAGACTAGATGCTTCACTCACTTGTGATCAGTAAGCAATAATTTAAGACAAAACTGTTACAGGCAAAATGAGCTAATATCTTATCCAAAATCATTTTTATAAAGACTGATATGCCTCAGGGTCTCACTTCATACATTCCCTACATATTTGTCCAGGTGAAACAACAACCTCCCTTTGCTTGAGATATCTGCCCTTTTGTCCTCTAACTAAGCACAACAGTGCAGAGAGTCTTTGGCTGACTGGATAGAAAGTTAATTTTGTCCTTGTCATTTGTCTAAAGTGTACTTGTTAATGAACAAAGAATATACTTTCAAATAAGCATATTGAATGTGGTTTGAAAAAACACCAGGAATGAAAGAAGACTGAGTTCTTGACTATGCACTTGTAATAAAATATTCAATTTGATGTGAAATAGAATAATTTACAATTGATCTGGGCCAATATTTCCCTCAGACTGATTAAGCAAAAGTGGTGATAGAATATTACAGCAAGGTTAAAAATGATGGATGTGGCCTCTTTCCATGGTGTAATCCCAAGAGGAGTACGGTTGTTCTTCCTATTTTAGAATTACTGGCAGTTAAAAAAATAATTTATTATGTTTAGTTACTTTACTATTTATTTTGAAGACTAATAAATCAAATATCTAATTTAATGCAGAGTCATTTAACTGTACTGATTACTTATTCCCATCTATGGAATTGAATTTTATATTATATATCAAGGAGTATCTTCTCAGCAGATTAGCTAATAGGTTTACAGGGCACCTGTTCTTTGCTGGGAGCTCTCCTGCTTAATTAGAAGACGCGGTGGTTCCTAGATTGTGCTTTTTTTCCTACTCTGGAATATTGACACGGCAGGGGAGGGGCACCAAAAGCCTATAATGCACTGTTGTAGTTTGTCCTGTTCGGCTATGATTTCCACTCTCAAGCCTGTGCCTGATGATCTTTGTGTTGGGTTGTTCTCAGATAATTGTAGGAAGTTTGAGTTGGTAGGTGGGTGAGACTCTCTCCATGGAGGCTGGTATTGTGGGGATTGCTCTGCCCAGGGTCTCCTCACACAGGTGACAGTGGCAGCTGGTGAGGCTATCTAGGCAGTGGTCATGGCTTCCCAGGCTGTGGGTGTTTGCTAGAACCAAGTCCCACTGTAATGGTGGCTCAAAGCTGTGGGATCCCTGGTGAGGTATTGGACCTTGGAGTAGTTCTGCCATCCCTGCAGCAGTGGTAGAAACTCAGGGTCTTGGGGTCTAGGTGCAGTGCTGTCATCTCAGGAGCAGTGTCCCAGGCCTGGCAGGAGCTCTGGAGCCACAGGGGTAGAGCCTCAGGCTCTGACATGAGAGCCACAGAGCCAGCAATGAGGCAGAGTCAGAAGCAGGACTTCTGGGCAGGGCCTACAAGCCAGAAGCAGGGCCATGCAGGCAGCAGGCTGATGAGACCTGGAGGGTGGAGTCAGCGACAAGCAGGAGGCAGACTGTTCCACAGGCTCAGGGACCATGTATGCCAAGTCATGCTAGCAGAGGTTGGTTCCAGTGGCTCAAGCATTGTGGAATTCTCCCTGCCCCCCACAACCCACTGAAGCAGTCACCCAAAGCTTCCCAGGTCAGAGCCTGTGGCACCCCAGTCAACTCCTCTCCTCAGATCCCACTGTGTTGGAGGGGAGGGGCACTTGGCTTCCAGTCACAGGGTATGGCTAAGAGGAGCCTCCGCTTAGTCCACTCCCTCTCCAGCCCAGTGGACGTGATGTGGAAGGCTACTGCTGCAAATCTGCGTCCCATGCTGACCTGGCACCTTGCACCTGAAAGCATGGGATGGTGTCAGCTGCGGAATTCCAGGATCCGCTGCCTACCCCCAGATCCTTACTTTGCCTATTGTCCAGAGCAGGGCCTCTGCACAGAGTCTAGGCAATTCCCCAGTCCATCTAGACGGAGCACTGTGGTAATGGAGGGAGCCCTCTCACAACTCAGCCACAGTGTGAGCATGGCACCCCGGGGTGCTCTATCTTGCTACTCTTCCTCACATGTAGATGCCTCCCCACAGATACCTTCAATCTTTTTGAATATATTGTCCTGTCACCTTCTCCTTCACTCTGAGTATACTGTGTAGCTTCTGTGTGATTTCACAATGTTCCTTCTGAGGCAAGGCAGATGTAAGTAGGCATCTGCCTAAAATTTACACTCCTTTCCTTGAGAGCAGTGTGCTCACAGGTTGCTTCTAGTCCACCATCTTCCTCTGTACTTTTTGAATCAATTTTTTGTAATCCTGAAACCACTCTCTTATATCTGATAACTTTCCCTTTAAGCCCATGGGTGCCAAATTTCTCTTCAGGTGTCCGTCTGATGGTACCTCCAGGATAAACTCTTCCAGCAGTTGTGACCAGATCCTGTGCCCACTCCCACTGGTGTCCACAGGGAATACTTTCCCTAGGTGGAGAGGTGCACTCACAACTTGCTTGGCACTGGCTGCCTTCCTGGCAGTGACGGCATTTCCAGGGACTGGCGATAGGAGGCAGCAGTGGTGGCGCTCACTTGGGGCTCGGAGCTGGGGCCAGAGTTGGGTGCAGGTGGGCTTGTGAGACGCTGCTGTGGATCACTCAGTGCTGCATCCACCCCACACCCTGGAGCCCCTAAGATGCTGGCAGTGGTCTTTCCACCAGGCTCCAAGGCGCTCAGGGGTGGATTTCTAGCAAAACCTTACTCCTTCCTTCTTGTCCTGCTCTGCAACTTCTTACCGTTGAATCTGTGGTAGGGTAGGTTCTGGCACTTTTCCCTCAGAATTACACCTGAACTGTTATCTTTTTAAACTTAAACTTTTCCTTCTTTCTGAGACAATCTAGAGACTGATGTCTCTATTCAGCCATCTTGTCTCCCATTCCCTGATTGCCATTTTAAGTAAAACATATACTGCGCAAAATCATAGAAGTGTACAAACTCATGATGAAAGTTTCCTTAAATTACATGATTTATAACATATCTTGGCATGACTCGTGTTTTTCTTGTTGACCCACTTTAACTCCAAAATATCCATTTGTGAATATATGGACAGAGCATCTGTTTTCTGTTTGATTGCAGAATCTACAAAAATGTGACTTTTAAAGCAATGCTACCATCAAGTAAAACAAATGAAGACTAAATTTCTGTGTTTCCCAACTAGAGAAGAGAGCCACTGGCCTGAGGCAGTTCTGTAGCGTCCACTCTTGACCTTCTCTGGGTCTGTCCTTCCACATAGGGAAGGGTTCTACAGTACTAAGGCCCCGGGTCCTTGGGACCCTGGAATTACCAAGGAGGCCTCTATGGATGAAGCTTGCACATGGGGACTGGACTGTGCATACTAAATACCTTGTGATGTAAAACAGAGCTTGGTTGGGGAGGTAAGATGCCATAGGCCCTATGTCTGGCTCTCCTTGTGAAGATTCAAGTATCCCCAAAATTTCCAATTCTAACATGGCCTTCTAGTTCATTAAAAAAGTGGGAGGATAACACATATCTTATAATCATTTTGTTACCTTAATTTAAACTTTTAAATCTTTACATATATAGCATATAAATTGCTATTTTTAGTTATACTCCCAGCCAAACAAAAGTTAGGACCAGGCTTGTCTTTTAATAAAGACCATAGTATTCCTAAGCATGACTATCACTTTTCCACTTCACTGCAGAACGATTTGATCATAGGTTCTAAAAGAATAAACAGAACTAACTGCCTATGCATAATACATCATAAGAGCTACAATATTCATGTAAAAGAGTAAACATGCTGCATACATATATTATCAGGCAAAGTACAGCAAAGAACATAAATGTATTATTCATGACATGATATGAAGTGATTAATGTCTTAAAAACTACATTGCTTCCTATGTGTGGACATAAAATGATTAATTTTTAAAAAATATGTGGAGTATGATTTTACAGGCTTTACTAAATTTTGAATACTTCAACAGAAGCCATAAAAAACAGACCAAAAATTAACTAAATTGAGTTTTCTCAATTTAAAAAAATTATAATCATATTTTTTCTTATTCATTAAAGATGTTATAAAGTCAGAAGATATGAGGAAAATAAAGAATGCATAGGTATAATGCTAGAAAGTACATTGAAAGAGAGGGAGCTTATCATTAAAGTCTTTGCCACAATATACTTCTCTTCAGAATGCTTGAGAGAATTCTTCATAGCAGAGTGAATCAAATGGACTGTGGTACACTAATTGCAGAGACAGAATCTATTTGCATTCGTGCAAGGAATGTGTCTTTTAACTTTTTAAGCATGTCTATGCCATATTTTGTGACTGTAAGAAACTTGCTTTATTTTAGAAGATCAAGAAGTCTAATATTTATGAGAATTAAACATTCTTTGATACCTGAAGTTTTATACCTAAATGGCTTACTAAAGTGACATGAAAATGTTACTTTGAAAATAGTTGATGATTCAGAAAAGTGATTAAGAATTACACTGGGCTGAAATTTTATCATGAAGAATTATCCTACCAAAAAACTACAGCATATTTTGCATGTTGTCTGTGTATATTTTCTGCTTCTTTTAAAGGAATCATAGAATGAACCAAAGACAATTTACTATCAACCCTGTTTCTATAATATACAGAGCCTGAGGGGGATAAGACAAGATGGCCAACTAGAGAGACAGCTTGTGGAAGCATCCTGGCAGAAGAGTAGAGGGTTGGACTGAGGAAAGGATAGAACAATTACTGCTCAGATGCAGACCTTGGGAGAGACAGCAGAGGAATCTGGGGACCCCGCCAAGAGGAGGTCTGAAGCTGAGAAAGAGGAGGATATAGAAGAGAGAACAACATCACAGACTGAATCCAGGGAGGCCCACAGCCCAGAGAAAGGATAAGGGGGGTCCCATCCCCCACCTGAGTTCCTCTGGCCAAAAGCAGGACACCAGGCTCTCATCCCATGGGGGAGTGCCACCAGGGACCAGAGAGCCAGCATTCTTGCATCTGGACATCTCCTCCTCTGCACCTCCTCCATTTCTGGCATCTTAGAAAGTAATTTTGGCTCAAGCCAGCTTGTAGTCATGGCCCTTCCCTCCTCACGACAACTGGAGAAGTGCTCTGCACTGAGAGACTTGTCTCTCCAAAATGGGGGCGCTCCAAAATGGGGGTGCATTCTTAGCCAAACCTGCCTTGAGAGTGTAGCCACAGCAGCAGCTCCGACAGGGCCCAGCGCCCCCGGACACAAGAGTGGTGCAGGGAGACCACAGCCCCTCCCCTCACCATAGCAGGCACCAGAGTGCTCTGTGCTGAGAGGCCTGCTTCTCAGTGGCAGGGGTGCATTGCCACCTGATCTCATGGGACAGCGGAAGTTTGAGATATTCCTGCCCACAGACGTTTGGCACTTCCCCTCTGGCGCCTCAGACAGATGGGCAGAACCTGGTGTCCCCCAGTCGTTAGAGCAGCATGGGGAGATAGAGAGGAGAGGTCATGTTGCCAGGCTCAGGTGGTGACAGATCACTTGTGGCCATATCCAGTGGGAGGGTGTGGAGGAGCACAGAGGATCAGGGGTCTGTGAGCGCACCTCATCCTTCACCCCTGCTGGAGAACCACCATATAGCAAAGAAGGCTGTGGCACTGGTACTCAATTACTATAACTCCTGGTTCCCATGGCAACCGAATGCCTTGGGCTGCAAGTTCCGTGAAGGGAGAAGAATCCAAAATTAATGATATAGAATAAAAATCAAAAAAGCAAAGAATATTCCCACTTTATTAATCAATTCAATTCCTGAGCATCTATTGTGTTCTTCTAACTGGTCTAGCTGTGTATTGTCTAGGAAGGTACAAAGAAACCAAATGAACGCACAAGAAGCAGAAAACAATTATTTACTACATAGTTTGCTAGCAGTTTTGTGAGCAATATGACTTTCTAGTACCAAGATATCTATGTTCAGCAATCATTTTCAGGATGGAGAAGACAGAGGAGGAGCTAAACAAAGCACCTGGAAGGGGAAGGGCACTGGAACTCGCACTGATAGAGTGTTCCACTAGGCAAACCCTGTGCTTTATGCTTTTGTTATATGACAGAATTTCCTTAAATGGTTTTTCATTCAGGAGGGGAGTCATAATATATTCAGTCATCAGCTTGAGGTGACTCTTTCCAAGATAGAATTTAGTTAAATATAAAGGAGAAAAGAAGAGAAAATTTATACTAATTGCTTTATAAAATGGGTGAAGGAGGAAGTGCTGAATTAAACAGTGTGTAGACAGTAACGAAATTCACATTGAAGGTGTCTTCTGGAAAAGGTAATGCAGTAGGAAACAATGGGTATATTCCAATTCCACACCCAGAAACCAATTGGGATGACCAAAGATATACAGAATAATACTAAAAACAAGAGATGGTACAAACAACAACAGAGGAATGCCTGCAAGATATAACACAGACTGAAAAAAAAAAATATGGGTTGATACACAACTTCTTTTCACAAGAAATGAGAGTAGTGCAGAAGTAAACAAAGAATATTTCGACAACCTGCTTTAATTTGAAGTAGTAAAGGCTAGAGGAATTGTGTTTCTGTGGGAAAGACAAAAGATAGACCACTTAAAGTTCCCATCCTCACAGCATTCTACAGCCATGAAGTATAAGAGCATCTCTGATGAGAACATTTGGCCATATCCCCAGCAAGATGCGGCATGTAATATTCTCACAACTGAGCAAGCTAAAAATCAAATGAATACAGCCAAGCTTTCCAGAGTTGAGGGCAGAACAAAGAGGAAACAAAATAAGGAAATTTGGCCCTTAGTTTAATAGTTTCAGCAGGTATTAAGAATAAACTTCACAGGAAAAAAAGTCACCATAGATGTAGATATCACTGTACTTCCTCAGGCTAGTTAATAAT
Source organism: Lepilemur ruficaudatus (assembly GCA_963574885.1). Classification (NCBI taxonomy): domain Eukaryota; kingdom Metazoa; phylum Chordata; class Mammalia; order Primates; family Lepilemuridae; genus Lepilemur; species Lepilemur ruficaudatus. The sequence goes on from CAUYRT010012752.1 coordinate 107,788, forward strand.
TCATAACATTTACCTATAAAATCTTGCATTTCAATTACATTTTCAAGGGCATAATTATGAGACTTTTGTAAAAAAAAAAAAAAAAAAAGAGGAGAACCAAGGAGAATTCACCTCTACAGTTTTGGAACAAATGGCAGACCCGATTAGATTTGCCCCAATACAAAGTCAGTTTTATAAAAACTCATGAAAACACTCTGCAACATAAAAATGAAACTAAACATGACATGCAAAATACAGATGCAAAATCATGTTTCCTAAGTTATGCTGCAATTCACAATTGCAAAGATGTGTAAACAACCCAAATGCCCATCAGTACATGAGTGGATTAATAAAATGTGGTATATGTACACCATGGAGTACCATTCAGCTATAAGAAACAATGGTGATATAGCACCTCTTGTATTTTCCTGGATAGAGCTGGAACCCATTCTACTAAGT
>CAUYRT010012753.1:0-15040 GCA_963574885.1 Lepilemur ruficaudatus
TCTCCCCCTCCTACCACCTTTATTTCTGATGAATGCTAGTCCATATGGGCACATAAGTGTTGATCAATTAGTTCCAACTTAATGGTGAGTACATGTGGTGCTTGCTTTTCCATTCTTGTGATACTTCACTTAGAAGAATGGTCTCTAGTTCCATCTAGGTTAATACAAGAGGTATTATTTTACCATTTTTTTATGGCTGAGTAGTTCTGCATGGTATACATATACCACATTGTATTAATCCACTGATGCTTCTTTAAATGTTTGTTAGAATTTATCAGTGATGACATCTGTACCTGCAGTTTTCTTTGTTGGTAGGTTTTTAATTACAAACTCAATTTTTAAAAATAGATATCTGGATTATCTGTTTCTTCTTCAGTGAGCTTCAATAGTTTGTATATGTTAAGAAATTGGTCCATTTCATCCAAGTTGTCAAATTTATAGGTGTGCAGTTGTTTGTTATATTGATATGATATAGATTTTGTTGCTATGGTATATTATATACATTTTTATTTCTTTCAATATTTCCAAGCACACCATTCTATTTGTCACAATGTTATCTTTGCATGTTATTCCTGCTGCCTGGAACAGTCTTACCTGAAGACTCAGTTCAATTGTCACCTTATATATAAAACCTCCCAGGCATCTTAGAGGAGACCCTGAATGAAAGTGATACATGAAGTAAACTGAATGCTTCTAAAGTCATCTTCTTGTTTTTTTTCTTTTGTATAATCTGATTCTAACGTTTGGCCTTAAGCACATTTTCTTCTTCATATAAATATTTCCTGACAGGTATTAGCTTTATTAATTAATTATTGGTCATAACATTGTCTTGAAAGTGTTGTATCAACCTTTCTTACAGTTTAGTTACTGAGTTCTAATACCAGACACTGGTGTGCGTCTAGCAGGTAAATTTTTATTGTGATATGTTTGCTGAGTTTTGACTGTGGTCTATTGAGCCAAAACATTAGTGACACATTTTCATAAAAGTTCCCATTAAGATAACTGCTATCATAGTCATGCCACCTAGATTTTCTTACAATAGCGAGCAATCTTTGAAATCTTCAAGATTAAAGTCTATACTTTTGTGTTTCTACTGATTCGAGTATTACTTAGGATGGTACATAATAAATGTTTGCATGGCAGAATACACAAACATTTATTCTTCTAGTACCTTAAGGACTGTACTGGGGTTTTAGTAATTGAGACTAACTCCTATTACAATATGGAGATCCCAGATTTCCTTCTAAAGATTAGACAAATGTCTGATAAGAAGTTCATGTTTAAAATAGGCTTCAATCCATTTCTTCACAACCCTTGTTTCAAGGACATATGTAAACACAATATATTGAGTGGGAAATTTCCACAAGGAGACTGTTTGTCACACATATTATCATTTAGAATGTCTTTATCTGCAATTTTTGGGATCACAGGTCTATAGCTGGGAGAGATAATTGCTCAGAAATTTGAGTGTTACAGTTTACAGTTGGTCAGGATTGTTTAGTCAAAAACAGGTATTTTTAAAAGAGCTTATCTATGAAGAGTTTGTAGTGGGCTAGTTTAGGGTTTTTGCTGGCAGAAGCTCTAACCTAGTTAGAATTGAGCTGGGCCATATTATTGCTCTAATAGGGATCAATCCAACATGTTTCAGAAGCATGGGCCTGTTCGGATTATTCTCTAGAACACAAAACATTGACCAGGAAAGGCCAGTTCCTTGCAAATCAAAAAGGAAAAAAAAATGCCAAACTAAGTATGCTATTTCTATTCCTGTATATAATTAGGGAACTAAAAATTAAGGAGGTGGAACAAACCACTAGAGAAATAGGTAAATGAAATCAGTAGTTCACAGGAAAAAAATATATATGGCCCTTAAACCTATTTCTAAAAAAACAGTCACTCTCACTCATAGGAAGGGACATACAAATTTAAACCACGCTGAAAGTAAAGACAAAAGACCTAAGCAAATGATGCTGAACAAAAATTATTTGAGATGGACAATAGTTTTCAACCTAGAAACTAAAACTATAAAGCTTATAAAATAAAACTTAGAATATCTTGTCAACTTTGGAGCAGCAAATGTTTCTTAGACAAGATACAGAAAATTACAATTATATAAGAAAAATAGGTAAATGAAATTTCTATAAAATTAAAGCTTTTTAAATCAAAATACACTAAGAAAATTAATAGGAAAGCCAGACAGCTATAAAATATGCATAAACACATATCTGAGAAAGGACCAGTATGCTGGATATATAAAGAACACTTCAAACTTAACCATAAAATGAGAAACAACCTATCTTTTAAATTGGACAAATTATTTGAATGTGTAAATAGTTCACAGGTACATAAAAAAGAGCTCAACATTATTAGTCATCAGGAAAATGTAAATTAAAATCACAATATGATACTACCACACACCTACCAAAATTCTGAAATTAGAGAGAATGTGGCACTGGAACTTTCATACCATATTGGTGTGAATTTAAAATGGTTTATCCATTTTGAAAAAAGGTCTAGTAGTTTCTTACGTAACTAAGCATATACCTATCTTATGACCCAACAAATCTGCTTTTGTTAGTAGTTATTTACCCAAGCAAAATGAAAGCACATATCCATAAAAAAGACTTGTAAAAAATGTCCTTAACAATTTCATTCATAATAAATAGCAAAAAACTTGACACAGTCCAGGTATCCATGATATATTCATACAATAAAATACTTCATAACTTCACTGAAAGAAAAGAACTACTGATAAACACAACAACATGGATGGATCTCAAAAAAACATTATGCTGAGTGAAAGAAGCCTTACAAAGAAAGTACATACTGTATGATTCCATTTATAAAGAGTTCTAGAACAAACATGGTGAAAAAATTCAACAGTTATAGTTGCCACTGTGATTGCTGGGTTAGGGGCTGAATGGAAAGGGACGCAAGGGAAATTTTGGGGATAATATCTTGATAGGTGTTTGGGTTACACAAGTGTATGCTTTTCTCAAAATCCAGAAACGTACACTTAATATTTGTGCATTTCATTTAATGTGAATTTTATACCAAAATAAAAGAATTAAACAGCTACAGAATTGTAGTTATAGTATTCGTGCTTAAATATTTAGAGAGAAATACACTGTTGTTGCAATTTATTTTGAAATGCATCAAAAAATAGATCAATGGACGGAGAGGGATGGATAAATAGATACGTGACAAAGTATGTGTAGTAAAATGTTAATAGTAGAGTATCAGTCATGGGTATATAGTAGTCACTATAAAGTTCTTTATATTTGGTGAACATTTGAAATTTTTAAAAATAAATTGTTGGCAGGGAGATAAAACTTTAATTGTAGGCAGTAGATATATGCATTGTTCAATGTACAATTAATTCTTTTTCTGTGTGTTTGAAAATTTTTACAGTAAAATGTTTAAAAGTAAACTATACTGAGAAACGTCTATCAGGTTAGCAAAAATTTAAGAGTTTATCAGAATACTCACTTATCAAGGCTGCAGGGGGAAAAAGCACACTCATACACTGCAGGTGGGTGTATAATATGAAGCAAATGGACAATATCTAGAGATACCTTTACCCTTTAACTCAGAAAAATCCATTTTCATTACTTTATTCTACTATTATAGCTGCACACATCTGAAACAATATGTATTCAGTATTCACACAGTATTCACTGTGGCATTATTTGTAATAAGAAAACATTGGCAAAAATCCAGTCTAGCAACCAGTGGAATAAACTATGCTATACCCATGCAATTCAATCTTAAGCAGCTATTTTCAAAAAGTCAAGATCTCTATATACTGATATGGAGCAATATCCAGGATATAAAATTAAATGTAAAGTACAAAAAAGCCAAAAGGTAGTACTTTTTCCTTTAAGAAATAGAGAAAAGTAAAAATATATATTCTTATTGACTAGTATTTTTATAGAAGAGCACTGGAAGTATAACTAAAAACTAAAAATGGGTACATATGGGGATGGAGAGGAACAGAGTGGATGAAGATGGGATGGAAGGAAGACTTCTCAGTGTTACCTTCATACATATATGATTGTATAATCTATTCAATGAAAAAAAGACAAAAACAATCAATGGTGGATGGAAAAAAGAGTGTACTAGTGACAGAAGGGCAGCAAGGGCTTTTCAGTTAATTGGGCTTATTAATCATAAATTTTCCCAAAAGTTTCAATTTATATAAAAGTTAAAAGCAAGTTGAGAAATACCAACGGCCTCCATACCTTTTGGTCCAGGTAGCCCATCCAAGCCGGTGCGTCCTGGAGGACCTGGAGGTCCTGGGAAACCACGATCACCTTTTGGACCAAGTGCTCCTTTAAAACCTGGAAGTCCTGGTGGCCCGGGTGGCCCAGGTAATCCAAATCCTGGCTCTCCCTATAGCAGCCACATGACAAAACACAACAAAAACTCCCATGACTTTCCTGGTGCTTACTGTTCACCATGAAGAATTTAAAGTAGAAAATACAAGGTAATACTTCTTTTTCCATGGTGGGGAGAGAAGATAATTCAATACAAAGCAATTGGTATGTTGGAGAAAACATCTGGAAGGATGGGAAACAGGGTTTAGTAAAATAGTGAGTTGGACTGGTTTCAGGATAAGAAAGAGATAAATGAAAGAGCATAAGATTAAAGAACAGTCTACTCAAGTGGGGAAATGTGATTATAGACAGTATTACATAATCCTAAATAATTATTTTTAATTTGACTAGGTATGATAATGGCATTTTGGTGGGTTTTTTTTAAAATAAAATGTCCATTTACTTAGAGATGAATACTCAAGCATTTAGAAGCAAAATGACATGATTTTGAAATTTGGGTTAAAATATTTAATCAAAGGAAAAGGAATAGATGAAGCAAATGTGATAAAATCTTAATAATTTTGAATCTGGGTGATAAATATATGAAAGCACATTATATTATTCCTTTTACTTTTGTGTTCATTTTAAAATGTTTATAATAAAAACAACCAATAGAGAAGTGGTTTTCTCATGAGAGCTGGGGTCGTGGTTAACTGCTTTTTCCATGGAAAATAAGTAATTATGATGAAACACAGGAAGTTTAAATCAATTTAAGCACAGAGAAAATGCACAGGAACAGTCAGGATAATTACATACCACAACAATTTGCTGAAGGTTAACTGAGGAAAGTTTGAGATTAGACATTATAAAAAGAATAGAAAGTAACTCAAATACAGTATTTATTATTATTATTATTACTAAGTCAATAGCAGTGATTTGTATTATGTATCTGTGATGAATTGGAACAGAGAGCAATAGTATGGGAAGGTCATGACATGATATTCAATGCCATTTCAACCAATCATTACACAGGCATGGACAGAGATGAAAAGGACAGAGGTGAGTCTACAGAGATGCATGAGGGAGCTGGTCATTGCATAGGCATATCTCGTTTTACTGTGCTTTGTTTTACTGTGCTTTTGCAGATATTGCATGTTGTACAAATTGGTGCTTTGTGGCAACCCTGCATCAAGCAGGTCTATTGGCACCATTTTTCCAAGAGCACGTGCTCACTTTGTGTTTCTGTGTCACATTTTGATAATTGCTGCAATATTTTAAACTTTTTGATTATTATATCTGTTATAGTGATGTGTGATCAATGATCTTTGATGTTACTATTGCAATTGTTTTTGAGGAACCATGAACTGCACCCATATAAGATATGTTCTGACTGCTCTACCAACTGGCCACTCCCCTGTCTTGCTCCCTCTCTTCAGGCCTTCCTACTCCCTGAGACACAATGATATTGAAATTGGGCCAATTAATAATTTTATAATGGCCTCTAAGCATTCAAGTGAAAGGAAGAGTTGCACATTTCTCACTTTAAATCCAAAGCTAGAAATGATTAAGGCTAGTGAGGAAGGCATGTCGAAAGCTGAGATAGACCAACAGCTAGGCCTCTTGTTCCAAAGAGTTAGCCAAGTTGTGAATGCAAAGGAAAAGTTCTCAAAGGAGATCAAAAGTGCTACTTCAGTGAATACAAGAATGATAAGAAAACAAAACAGCCTCATTGGTGATACGGAGAAAGTTTTAGTGATGTGAATAAAATGTCAAACCAGCCACAACATTCCCTTCAGCCAAAGCCTAATCCATACAAGGCCCTAACTCTCTACAATTCTATGAAGGCTGAGAGAGGTGAGGAAGCTGCAGAAGAAAAGTTGGAAGCTAGCAAAGGTTGGTTCATAGGGTTTAAGAAATGAAGCTGTCTTCATAATATAAAAATGCAAGGTGAAGCAGCAAGTGCTGATGTAGAAGCTGCAGCAAGTAATCTAGAATATCTAGCTAAGATCATTGATGAAGGTGGCTACACTAAACAACAGATTTTCAATGTCAATGAAATAGTCTTCTATTGGAAGAAGATGCCATCTAGCACTTTTAAATCTAGAGAGAAGAGGTCAATGTCTGGCTTCAAACCTTCGAAGGACAAGCTGACTCTCTTGTTGGGGGTAATTCAGCTGGTGACTTGAAGTTGAAGCCAATGCTCATTTACCATTCCGAAAACCCTAGAGCCCTTAAGAATTATGCTAAATCTACTCTGCCTGAGCTCTATAAATGCAACAACAAAGCCTGGATGACAGCATATCTGTTTACAGCATCGTTTACTGAATTTTTTAAGCCCACTGTTGAGACCTACTTCTCAGAAAAAGATTCCTGTCAAAATATTACTGCTCATTGACAATGTATCCAGTTACCGAAGAGCTCTGAGGGAGATGTACAAGGAAATTAATGTCGTTTTCACGCTTGCTAACACAACATCCATTCTGCACCCCATGGATCAAGGAGTCAATTTGACTGTCAAGTCTTATTATTTAAGAAATGCATTTTGTAAGGCTATAGCCACCATAGATAGTGATTCCTCTGATGGATCTGGGCAAAGTGAATTGAAAACCTTCTGGAAAGTATTTACCATTCTGGATGCCATTAAGAACATTAGTGATTCATGGGAGGAGGTCAAAATATCAACATTAACAGGAATTTGAAAGAAGTTGATTCCAACTTTCATGCATGATTTTGTGGGGTTCAAGACTTCAGGGGAGGAAATAATTGAAGATGTGGTAGAAATAACAAAAGAACTAGAATTAGAGGTAGAGACTGAAGATGTGACTGACTTGCTGCAATCTCATAATAAAACTTGAGCGTGTGAGGAGCTGCTTCTTATAGATGAACAAGAAAAGTGGTTTCATGAGGTGGAATCTATCCTAGTGAAGATGCTGTGAACATTGTTGAAATGACAACAAAAGATTTAGAATAGTATGTAAACTTAGTTGATAAAGCAACAGCAGGGAGAGGATAGACTCCAATTTTGAAACAAGTTCTATTGTGTGTAAAATGCTGTCAAACAGCATCACATGCTACAGAGAAACCTTTTGTGAAAGGAAGAGTCAATCAATGTGGCAAACTGCACTGTTATCTTATTTTAAGAAATTGCCACAGCCACCTGAACCTTCAGCAAGCACCACCTGGATCAGTCAGCAGCCATCTGCACTGAGGCAAGACCCTCCACCATCAAAAAGATTACTACTAGCTGATGGCTTAGATGATTGTCAGCATTTTTTAACAATATTCACTTTATTGCCATGGTCTGGAAACAAACTTGCAATAGCTTTGAGGTATGCTTGTATTCTCTAATTTAATCAAAGAATTGGCCATTCTCTAATTTAATCAAAGAATTGGCCATTCAAAAACAGGTTCAGAAATTTTTTCTTGCTCCAAATATGACCTCTTGGTCTACTGAAGATGATTTGGGGTTAAATATTTTAAATGACAATAGATAGACAAGATAAAACGGTTAAGTTTTATCTATGTAGTGAAGACTTGGGATGATGTCTAAGACAAAATAGAGAGCTAGAAATAAGAAAGGTAGCAGAGATAGGAAAATTAGAAGGAATAAATTAAAATGTCCCAGACCTTCAGTCCTGGAAAGCCTGGTGGCCCAGGAGGACCTTCTAGACCAATTCTTCCAGGTGTCCCAGGTGCTCCTGGAGGTCCTGGAATTCCAGGAAAACCTGTAAAATGATGTCATTTTTAATCCCTAAAGAGAAGACACTTTAAGAAAGATATCCAAATTCCCAAACCCACATTTTCACCTTATCCAATCATGATTAGTAACTGCAGTAAGATATTAAAAGCACAATGACATGCTATATGACTACTTAGATTAGGATAAAGCCTTACAGATATCTGATATTCCCTCTCTATTCTATTATGATCCTATTATTTTCACATAGAACTAGTGTGTAGGAGATACACTCTCCTGAAGAAAAATGAGTGCTATTACATAATAAGATAGAACTTAATGTAAGAAATGAATGCCACACAAAAACACAGAAGAACTTTTGTTCTGCTTACATCTGGATATAGTCTGATAAAGGCCTACCATATAATTCTAGACATGAGCTAAAAACAATTGCAGATATTAAACACATATAATCATGTCTGCCACTTTAGAAAGTACATGGTATAAATGAGTAAGGATATATTTAAGAATGGTCCTCAAACCAATGTGCACTCTTTTCATTCATGAGAATAAATACTGTGAAGAATAAAGCAGAACTAAAGCAACAGCCCTAAAAAATTTCAATAAATCAAGAGAATATTATTTACAATAAAATATTGCTTGGATATGTGTATGCAGTAAATTTGTTTTCTGTTTAACAATGCATTAATTCAACAAGCATCTACCAAGTGCTTTCGATGTGTCAGGAACTATTCTAAGCCCTGAGACCACAACGGTAAACACAAAGGATAATAATTCTCATGATTTTTTAAGCTTATATATCATTTCAGTATATGTACAATTTCAATATTTTCTTGTCTGGACTGTTTTAGGTTAGTATAATGAACTAAAAGTTCATATGTACTGTGACTATCCATTTATGTTCTTTACAGCATACAAAAAGGTACAATTAATATATTTTATTTGTTAATGAATTATATCAAAGAAAAACATCATACTAATCAGCTAACCTATGCTGCTCACTACCCATTTCAACATACCTTTGGGGCCAGGTGGTCCAGGAAGCCCAATTCCAGGTATACCTGGTTCTCCTTTGCTACCAGGTATTCCTGGCAAGCCTGGTTGGCCTGGGAGTCCAGGGTCACCTATGGAGAAACAGCAGTTTTTTAGAAAGAGAAATGTTCAAATAAAAATAGCCAACAGTACTAAAGATGTTTCGAAATAAAATTCTCATATACCTGGAAGACCTACTTCACCATCTCTACCTGGGTTACCAGGCAAGCCAGGCTTCCCTGGCTGGGTTATGGTCTGACCTGGATCGCCTTTAGGACCTGAGAACAAGAATAAAACAGTAGTGAATGAGAGATTTTTATCTGACTAAAGATCTCTTTTAATTACAAACAAAAAAGGAAATCATCAATGATCTTTTAAAAATGCTAACAAAAATTCACAAGAAAAACAATCCCACATTATATATTCAAGGAAGATATCAAGCAGAAAAATTTCAAAGAGGAAAAGCAGATGACAACTTTAAGAGTTTCCATGATTAAAGATGTGTGACAATTAATTTTAGGTGTCAACTTGACTGGATTAAGAGATACTCAGATAGCCGGTAAAACATTATTTCTGGGTATGTCTGTGAGGGTGTTTCCCAAAGAGGTTGGCATTTGAACAGTGGACTGAGTAAGGACGATTCACCGTCACCGAATGTGGGCAGACACCATCCAATTAACTGAGGGCCCAGATAGAAGAAAAAGGGAACAAAAAGGTGAATTTGCCCTCCCTCTCTCTTTTGGAGCTGGGATACCCGTCTTCTCCTACCATTTGACATCAAAACTCCAGGTTCTCTGGCCTTCAGACTTTGGGACTTGCACCAGCAGCCACCCAAGTTCTCAAGCTCTCAGACTTGAACTGACCCACATTGCTGGCTTCCCTAGTTCTTCAGCCTGCAGGCAGTCTACTGTGGGACTTCTCAGCCTCCACAACTGTATGAGTCAAATTCCTAATAGATTATCTCTCATCTGTCTGTCTATCTGTCTATCTATCTATCTTTTGAGTTCTGTTTATTTGGAAAACCCTGAGTAATATAAGATGTTATCTATAAAAATATCTAAAAAATCAAATTGTAGTAAACAAGGAAAATATTTCTTTTTGGTCAACTAATGGTACTTTTACATTTTATGCATGTAAAGTCCAACCACAACTACCTCTCATTAATTGAAATAGGAGCTTGGAATGCGCTCAGAAAAAAGGATTTCCTAAACATGACATAAAAAGCACCAACCATGAGAGACAATATTAATAATTTTGACTATATTAAATTGATTTCTGTTCATTAAACACTATACATACACTATACACTACACTATATAGAGTATGAAAATAGCCAATAATGGTAGGTAAAAATTCACAGCTAACTAAAAACTAATACACAGAATATTCAAAGAACTCCCTTAAATCAATAAGGAAAAATAACAATAGAAAAAATGGTCAAAACACTTGAATAGGCATTTCACAAAAGGAAATTCGAATGCCAATAAACATACGAAAAGGTGCTCAACTTTAATGTAATCACAGAAATGCGAAATAAAACTGCAATGAGTTTTGATCTGTCACACTCAACAGATTAGCAAAAACAGAAAAGTCTGGCAATTCAAGAGGTTTGTGAAGATGCAGAGCAACAAGAAATCTCTGACACCACTGTAGTCGTATAAATTGGTGTACTTGCTCTGGACATAATTTGGAACCATCTAGTCAAGATGAAGATGCACTTATCCTATGCCTCAAAAATGCTAATCTTAAATATATATCCTAGCCCAGGAATTGGTAAGCATTTTTGGTAAAAGACCAGACAGTAAGTACTTTGGTCCTTGAAGACCACATGGTCTCTTTAGATACTACTCAACTCTGTTGTTGCTGTGCAAAAGCAACTACAGATGATGGTAAATGGGTGTGGATGTGTTCAAATAAAGCTTTTATTTATAACAACAGGTGGTGGGCCAGATTTGGTCCATGGGCCACAGTTTGACAACCCCTTCCCTAGAGAAGTGTGAGCACATGAACAACAGGAGATTTTATATATATATAAATATATATATATTTATATATATATATCTGTACGTAGAAGTATTATTCATAATAGACTGAACTGTAAGTAACTCAACTGACCATTAACAACAGAATGGATGAATCAACTGTGATATATACCACACACACACATGCATACATAAATACATACAACGTGATACTATACAGCAATCAAAATGAATATAATATAGCTACATATAAAGTACACTTACCCTATGATTTCATTAATATGAATTTCAAAAAGAAATAAAATTAAAATACCATTTAGGAATGCATACATAGGTGATAAAACTAGGAGGGAAATGGAAGGAAATTATGCAAAAATCAAGACAGTGGTTACCCTTGGAGAGGAGGAAGGGGACTGGGATCAGAAAAGAACAGGGAAACGAGGGTGGGGGTTTCTAGGATACTGACAATGTTCTCTTTCCTGAAGTGCGTGGTAGTTATGTGTGTGTTTCTATTAAAATTATTTGTTAAACTTTACATCATATATCATATATTAATACTTAAGAACAAAAGTAATACCAATAACAATGAAGATAGAAAAAATTTGAAGACCCCCTTAAACAAAACCACATTGTGTTCCTTTGCTAAAGAGTTACTTTTTTTTCTTCTTTATTGAAGTATACTTTACATATCATGCCTTTACTCCATTTTAAGTGTACAATTAAATGATTATTAGTGAATTTACCAAGATGTACAGTTAATCACATAAATCAGTTTTAGAGGATTTCCTTCTCCCTATTGAGACCCCTAATTCTGCTCCCCAACTACTTTTCAAGCATGTCGCACCCCTCCACAGTGCCCACCACGTCACTCAGACGTGGGCTTACCCCCCACCCCCTGAATCCCTAGTGAACAGCAGCACCATTTGAGTCCTGTCATTTTCAATCTCTTCTGGTTTTGTCATCCTTTCAAAACTAGTATAGAGTCTAGTTTATCCTTTCCAGATTCTAAATGTCTCTTAATCTCTCCCACTAATATCATGTATATGATCAATGACTTGTTTTCTCAAATCCTTGTTAGATTATAACATTTAATTTGATCAATGTATTTCCCTATGGAGTTAATGAAACTAATGAATTTTCTATAGGTATTAATTAACAGGAGAAGTCTCGGAACTATGGCAGGCATGGAGAGTCAGTCCCATATCATGGCAGTGGTGAGCTATGTGGCTCTCTGTTCAGGAATAATCCTCATCAAGCATCTTCTATGTGCTGGACAGTACCTATGTGTTGGATTACAAGAAGGAATATTGCATAGTTACTTTAAGGAAATCTAATTCTAAAGAGCAAAACAGTAATGTAAAAAAATCACCATACACCTAGGATACATCATAGTGTAAAGAACACAAGTGGTGTTGTGCGAGGTACCAAGCTCCAACACTTGCTTGTTGCATCACCTTTAGTGATATATAGCATCTCTATGGGACTCACTAATGGGGGAAGTAAAGCCCCTCTGATGGAGATAAGAACAAACTCTTGAGGCTGCTATGCAGATAAATGAGATCATAATGCCTATAAATGCTATAATTGGCATTTGTACAAAATGCTTTGGGTTATAGGCAGTAAAATGCCCAATCATGCCTTGAGATGGGTAGAGAAAGTTCAGGTAGGCGTGAGAGGGCAGCTGGGCTCGAGTGAGACAACTGCTGTGGGAAGTCTTGTGAACACACTGGGGTTACAGGACAAGATGTACACCTCCGACAAAGATCTGATAACAAGAATCTACCTAGAACTCAAAAGAATTAACAAGAAAAAATGAAACAACCCCATTTATAAATGGGCAAAGATGAACAGAAATTTCTCCAAAGAAGACAGAATAATGGCCAGCAAACATATAAAAAAATGTTCAACATCTCTAATCATTAGAGAAATGCAAATCAAAACCACAATTAGATACCACCTAACCCCAGTGAGATTGGCCTCTGTCAAAAAATCCCAAAACAACAAATGCTGGTGAGGATGTGGAGAGACAGGAACACTCTTACACTGCTGGTGGGACTGCAAATTAGTACAACCTCTGTGGAAAAGAATTTGGAGATTCTTCAAAGAGCTAAAACTAGAATTACCATTCGATCCAGCAATAGCATTATTAGGCATCTACCCAAAAGAGCATAAGACATTCTATTATAAAGACATCTGCACCCGAATGTTTATGGAAGCACAATTCACTATTGCAAGGTCGTGGAAACAACCCAAGTGCCTGTCAATTCATGAGTGGATTATTAAAATTTGGTATATGTTTACATGGAATATTACTCAATTTTAAGAAAAGACAGTGAGCTAGCACCGCTTATATTATCCTGGATTAAGCTTAAGCCCATTATTCAAAGTGAGGTGACACAAGACCTGAAGAATGGGCTCCACTTGTACTCGCCATCAAATTGGTACTGACTGATTAACACTATGGTGCTCAAATGGTGAGAGTGATCACTAGGGAATTGGGGGGTGGGGGGTAAACCCATGTCTGAGCGATGTGGTGGGCACTGTGGAGGGGAGGGGCATGCTTGAAAAGTAGTTGGGGAAGGGAATTAGGGGTCTCTATAGGGGGAAGGAATTCCTCTAAAACTGATTTATGTGATTAACTGTACATCTTGGTAAATTCACTAAAAATCGTTTAATTGTGCACTTAAAAAAAAGATTAGCATTTGTGTAGGTGAGGGAATGAAGGGAAGAGTGATTGTTAACGGGAAGAATTTTTTTGATGTGGAAATGATGAAAATATTCTAAACTCATATTGTAGTGATGGTCACACAAGTACTTTTGAAATATACTAAAAACATTAAATTGTGCATTTGAAAAAAAAGATGCAGGAGAGCAGGTGCTATTGAATATTGGAAGCAGAGAAAGTAAAACAAGGCAGATTATTAGACCAGTGATGGCTGCAGGTACTCGCTGGCACTGAAGCATCTCCCCACAGGAGGCCTGCAACTTGGTCAATGTCTTAAATATGTAATGCACTATACTGGGTGAAACCGGATTTAATTAAGTGAAATAGTTTAGCTCCAATCGTCCTGGAAGTTTGCTCTTCTGTTTGCTGATTTTGTTCTTTTATTTATTTGCCTGTCCAGGAGTATTTACTCTGTAGTTCAAAAGTGCTCTGGTGCCAGAGCATACGTGGGGTTCAGAATTAGTGTCCATGTCACCCATGTTCCCACTGGGGCCAAACCAAAAATGTGCGGCTCTTGGTCAAGTGAACGATTGTGTGGGTGGATCTTGACTTTCATTTATTCTCACATGGTGTATGTGTTGGTGAGGGGCAAAGAAGGAGTCCCAGGATCTCTATGTCAGGGGAATATTTCAGAATTGTCCTAATGAGAGTATGTAGCTAATTAGAGTGATTTCAGCAGTAAAAACCCCAAAACAAAAACAGCAAGTAAAAACATACAAACAACTCAATTAGTTAACGTTTTATGTAGATATATAGCAGGAAAACTGCCTCAACACCAGTTTAAGAAGCCCGGCCATCCGTGGAAGATCAACGTGGTTGGTAGTGAAGTGAAGGTCTTTTTAGGCTCAGGAAGAACCAAACTTCTTTGAAGTCCGTTGGGAAGGAGCCAGTGGAGAGAAACGGGAGAGAGGGCTGAGAGGGGAGCAATGATCTTTTGAGGTACAACAGTAACATTAATAATTAGAAGTGGAACCAGCCTATTGCTTAACCATTTCCTCTAGGACTGTCCTTCAGTGCGATGGTCTGAGTTTGGGGGACTCATAGTCATGGATTAGAACAGGTAAAGAAAGAGAGGGAGGAGTTTGTTTTATCGTCATCAAGAATGGCAGATTTACAAATGTAAAAGAAATAAAGTGGCATTTAAGATGGCACAATTTTGTTAATGGTAGCTTTCCAAAAGCAGTAGACGTCCTTAGGTCACTAGTATGAGGCTCAGAGGGCAAAGGTTAAAGTTTGTTATCATAAAAAGCTTATTCACACATGCAAATTTGAATGTCAAAAAATTTGATTC